>PVIJ01002336.1:0-164083 GCA_004024925.1 Scalopus aquaticus
AAAAAAAAAAAAAAAAAAAAAAAAAAAAAAAAAAAAAAAAAAAAAAAAAAAAAAAAAAAAAAAAAAAAAAAAAAAAAAAAAAAAAAAAAAAAAAAAAAAAAAAAAAAAAAGATGTAAATAAAGAAATAAAGAAAAAAATGAACAACGATGTAAAATATATATAAATAAATAATTTTTAAAAGCTAAGAAAATATTTTCTTCATTGTGATAAGGTGCCTTTTCATTTTAATGTTAGTTTGATAGGTTTCTTTGTTGTGCAGAAACTTTTTAATTTGATCTAGTTCCATTTATTTATTTTTGCTTTTGTTTCTCTTGCTGTTGAAATTGAGTCCCTAAAGACATCTTTAAAGTCAATATCATGGAATATTTTATTGATGTTTTCTTCAATTATTTTATAATTTCTGGTCTTACATCCAAGCCTTCAATTCATTTTGAGTTAATTTTTGTGTATGGGGTCTCCCTGGTGGCGCAACAGGTTGGGCGCAGCACTATGAAGCTTTCCAGAGCCACTGCAGCACGAGTTCAATACCC
This sequence comes from Scalopus aquaticus, assembly GCA_004024925.1. Taxonomy (NCBI): domain Eukaryota; kingdom Metazoa; phylum Chordata; class Mammalia; order Eulipotyphla; family Talpidae; genus Scalopus; species Scalopus aquaticus. The sequence continues at coordinate 532 of PVIJ01002336.1, forward strand.
TGCCAGGGAGATTCCCACATAGCATAGCAGACCTCTCCTGCCCACCCCACTGCCCTCCTCAGCAGTATGCTTCAGTCAATCTGCCTGTTCTGCTCCCCACACTGTCTCTGGTGAATCCTCTCACCGTCCCACACCTCTGGCCTATACCCCAGCTTGTATGCATAAATAAGTAAATCTTTTTAAAAAATTTTTTTTGTATGGCATGAGATAGTGATCTAGTTTCATTCCTTTGCATATGACTACCTATTATTCACAAAACTATTTGTTGAAGAGACTTTCCTATCTCCATGGTGTACTCTTGGCTCCCTTATCATCAGTGAACAGTCCATGTAAGAGTGAGTTTATTTTGGGTTTTCAGTTCTATTTTTATACAGCATCATCATACTACATCTGACAAAGAGTAATATTCAAGACCCACAAAGGGGTCCTACAACTAAACAAAAAGAAAACAAAGAACCCAATCAAATAAGAGGCCAGAAAGCTAAAGAGACATGTCTCCAAAGACATACAGACAACAGTCCCATGAAGAAAGTTCATCATCACCTTTTATCAGGGATATATGAATTAAAACCACAATTAGATATCTAATAAATTGACCCCTATCAAAAGACCAGACAAAACAAGTATTGGCTAGTATGTGGAGAAAAAGGAATTCTCATGCACTGTTGGTGGGAATGTAGAATGGCCTGGCCCCTATGGATAATAGTAATAGAGGGTTCTCAAAAAAGAAATAGTTCAAGGTCTCCCTGGTGGTATAGGGGTTAAAGTCTCAGCTCTACCACCAGGAGGATCTAAGTGGCCTGAGTTCAATCCCCAGCCAGGGAGCTACTTCCCATGGTGCAGCAGACCGTCATGGATCTATCTGTTCTGCTCCCCACTCTGTCCCTCGTGAATCCTCTCATTTCCCACACCTCTGGCCTACAACCCAGTTCTTCTATGCAAAAATAAATAAAATAAAAATCTTATAATAAAGGAACAATTCTTTAAAAAGAGAGAAAAAAGAAATAGTCATATGATATAACAATTCCACTCCTTGATATCTACCCAAAGAATGAAAAAACACTAATCCGAATAGATATATGTTTTGTTCAAGGTAAGACTATTTACAACAGTCAAGTTATGTAAACAATCTAAGTACCCAAGGACAAATGAGTGAGTTAAGAAGAAGTGGTATATATACACAATGCAATACTACTTAGCTATAAAATATCTTGCCATTTGCAATAACCAAAATGGAACTAGAAGGTATTATTCTAAGTGAAATATGTCAGAGAAGACAAGTGATTTCAATCATGTGAAATATAGACAAACAATACAATGGAACAGACAAACCTAAACCAAAACATACTTTAGAAACCTGACTACGCAACTGAAGTTACTGGAGAGGTTAGGTGGGGGTGGGGAACAAAATGGTAAAGGGATCCACTGAACTATGGTGGACTTTGGGTACTTTGCTGATGGGTGTTGTGTAGAGACATACATCTGAAGAGGTATGAGTTTGTACCTCTGAATTATGTACAGTGTTTTAATCCACAGTTACCTCAATAAACAATGATACAATAAGAAAAACTAGAAGAAACAACATTTAAGGGAAAAGAAGTAATAAAAATGTTCTAAATAGAAACTAAGAAATAAGAATTTCTGAAAGGATTTTTTAAAGTATTAAAATCAACAAGACAAAAGAAACCATTGTGTTCTTTTATAAAATACTTTAAATGTAATAGAAAGAAAAAAGATATAGAGAAGAAAAAATAAGAAAAGGAGGAAAAACAGAAATAATCAATATTTTGGAAATTAAAAACAATGATGGAAATAAATCAATAGATGAGTAAGCAGTAAATTGAATATTAATAAAAAATTAATTAGTTATTTGAGTAATGATAAGAAATCTAGAGTATTGTAAAAAAGAATAGAAATTTGATCTTAGTAACTATACTAAGGTACAAAAGGGCATCAAGCATGTAGGGTAAGAAACAAAATAAGCATTCTTTACCAACAATATGATGTCCAGGGCCTCCCCGGTGGCGCAGCGGTTGAGCGCTGCGCTGTGGAGCTGTCGGCAGCGGTGACGCGAGTTCGACGCCCGGCCGGGGAGAATCCCACATGGTGCGGCAGACCTCTCCTGCCTCGCCCGCTGCTCCCCTCAGCAGTGTACTTCTGATCTGCCTGTTCTTCTCCCCACTCTGTCTCTGGTGAACCCTCTCGCCGCCCAATGCCTCTGGCCTGTACCCCAGCTTGTATGTATAAATAAAATTAAAAAATCTTTAAAAAAAAAACAAAACAAAAAACAATATGATGTCCAGTAAATTTTTTAGAATATTATTTAATGACTGAGTTAACTAAACCAGATGGAAATAGTGACATAAAATCAATCAAAAATTGATTGTGACTATTAGCAATCACAAATTAGAACATAAAACCAATATAGATTTATAATCCAGGAATATGTAGACTAGGTAGTAAACAGAACAGAAAATACTTATGCATCAGTGAAATTTGTCATGATAATGGCAATATTTCAAACCAATGGAGAAAGGAAGACTAAAACAATAAATACCATTGGAATATTGAGCATATCACCAGGATTTTTTAAAAAAACTATGTTATAATTTCTCCTATTAAGATAAAAATCCTTGACACAACTAAAAACAAAACTATATCTGTAGGGTAAATGAAGATTGCTCAGGCTTTTGCACTGTGGGCCTCAGTGGCTATCACCTGCGGCTTTGAGCGCAGGAGGAGCCTGGGATCATGGGCTAGGGGCACACAGGCCTAATGGTGGACACCCGGAGTAAGGTGTGGGCACGTGTTTAAGTGGGCATGCCTGAGCCTGGAGGCTAAGCATATAATGGCAGCAGAGTGAGATGGAGAAAGGCTACAGAGGAAGAGAACGTGAGACTATGCCAGAGAGAGCCCAAAGAGAGAGTAATGACTTGGGGTGCTGGAAGGCCTACCAGCCTCCCACCTTGCCAACCCTCAGGCTTGCCCCAAAACATGGCATAGAAAGAGCATTCAAAGCCTTAAAAAACCATTGAGGTCTCCGGGACTCTCTTTTACTGGTCTGCCTTGATTCATAGAGAACCTGACCCGTGCCTCGCTAGCCTTACAGAATCAAAGGTATCAAAAGCAAACTTTAAAAATTTGGCCACCCTGGCCTCCCTGGTGGTGCAGCGGTTAAGCGCTGCGCTGTGGAGCTGTCAGCCCCTGAGACGTGAGTCGACACCCGGCCAGGGAGAATCCCACATGGTGCGGCAGACTTCTCCTGCCTCGCCCGCTGCTCGCCTCAGCAGTGTATTTCTGATCTGCCTGTTCTGCTCCCCGCTCTGTCTCTGGTGAACCCTCTCACCGCCCCACGCCTCTGGCCTGTACCCCAGCTTGTATGTATAAATAAAAAAATAAATCTTAAAAAAAATTGGCCACCCTACCTACTCTGTACCTGTTTGTCTCAGTACAAAAGATAATTAAAAGCCTGCAAAAGCCACCCTCGGGCTTGCCCTAAAACATGGCATAGAAAGAGCATTAAAAGCCTTAAAAAGCCACTGAGGGCTCCAGGACTCTCATTTACCTTTCTTCCTGAATCATAGGGAACCTGCACTGTGCCTTGCTGGCACTACACCAGCAAAATAAATAAGTAAAATAATAAATCACAAAAAGAGCATAAATAAAATTAAAGACAACACTGGGAGAAAGTTTACTGTTTATAAATTTAAAAGGATTAAAATCCATAATATTGAAAAGTAAAAACTTCCTAATACTTAACAGAATATAGCGAATAATTTTAATAGTTAAAATATAAACAAAAATTCTCATTCTCATGTCTAACCCAAGAGAATAGAGTTAGTGTTTATGAAATGCATATGCTACCTCTTTTGACAATCATATTAGTGAAATTAGCAAAGAGTGATAGTATCTAGTATCAGTGATGGTGTAGGAAAACAAGCTCTCCTGATTGATTTTGTACTAACATAGACTTTTGAAAGCATTTTGTTTGTTAAATCGTACTTACCCATTCAACCAGAAATAATTATTCAAGGAATATATTCTAGAAATTGTGCCAGTAAGCCAAGATAAATATAAAGATGTCCAGTGTCTTTATATAGTTATCTATCAAAAATTTCAAGCCCCATATATATCATCTAAAGAAATGTATTTCTATATGCTACTGTGCATTCTTTTAAGGAATTATTCTATATTTTAAGAATATTAATTAGTATAACAATTATATAACATAATTAATGAGTAATTGATGATCTTTTTACTTAATAAAATAATACTGACCACAGCATTGCCTAACATGGCACAGTACCCTTAAACACTGAATAATAAGTATTTACATAGAAATTTTTTGGCCCTACTTTTAAGCATGTAGTACAATCTTATCATGTCCATTCAGTCAGAAATGCTTGTGTTATCTTAAGTAGCAAAGGAGACTTTCCAAGGGTGATTAGGGGGTTGAGATGGGGAGATAAATGGGTTCAATGTAAACATCAAGGGTCCTTGTCAGACTAAAGGGGAGGCAGGAAAGTCCATTTCAAAGTGACCCATTTGAGAAAAATTCAACTGACTTTGCTGATTTAAAGGTGGAAGGGAGCCATAAGTTCAGGAATGTACATGGTTTCCACAAGGAAAAGGATTCTCCCTTAGAAGTTCCACACTGCAATATTGATTTTAGCCAACTGTCATTTACTTAACACTTCATACCTTCACAACCGTAAGATAATAAATTTGAATTGTTTTAAGACATCAATGTTTGCATGTATTGTTTGATTGTATTGTTTAAGACAACATACAGAAATTTGTTTTAGTGTAATACAAACAATAAAATCAGATACTATATTAAGTTATAAAAATATAAAATATCCTCTTATCTTTGATACCACAGTCCTTCCTGGAAAGAAAATAGATACAAGTTAGAACTCTTAAGACAGAGAGTAAATGTCAAGGTGTAAGATTTTCCTATTTTTTCTAATTACGCATAATTTTATTATACCTGCTGATATTCTCACTTTAAAAGTCTATAAATGTTCTTTATGTATGCATATCAGATAAAAATTATTTTGGAAGTTTTGATATTATTTTTTTAAAGATTTATTTATTTATACATACAAGCTGGGGTACAGGCCAGAGGCGTGGGGCGGCGAGAGGGTTCACCAGAGACAGAGTGGGGAGCAGAACAGGCAGATCAGAAATACACCGCTGAGGGGAGCAGCGGGCGAGGCAGGAGAGGTCTGCCGCACCGTGTGGGATTCTCCCCAGCTGGGCATCGAACTCGCATCGCTGCTGCCGACAGCTCCACAGTGCAGCGCTCAACCGCTGCGCCACCAGGGAGGCCCAGTTTTGATATTATTGATAGAATAAAACTTAGAACTTTTTCCTAAGTATCTCCACTATCTGACATTCTTCATATCTTTCTTAATTCTATAATGTTGTAAGGTTATTATTAAAATAGGGGTTAATAGGAACATTCACTTTCTATATTTCATCATCTACTTATCTGTAACACTGAACATTTATGCATAAAATTTATGCAATAGATTTTAAACCCTAAATTTTTTAGAAAATAAAATGTTTACTTACATTACTTAGTGGAATTTCTTAAACAGAATTTAATAAATAAAATATATGGGAATTTACTGGGGTGGGGAAGGAATTACTCGTATTACCCACAGCTACTTGGAGCTTTACCTTCAATAGCACAGTGAACCCCTTGCAGTAGAGACAGGGAATGACTTGTAAATAGGAGAAAAATGAGAGTAGATTTAACTTGTAATTTGGATTTCCTTTTTCTAGTAACAACTGTAAGTAGGTCTACTCATTAGCCAAAATTAAGAGTAAAAGAGCAACTTAGTCTAGTTATCCCCTTGATAGAAAATTTCAATTATCTATGAGATGTTTTCCTTTTGGTAGTGTATTTTATATTTCCCAAACAAAAGTTTCTCCAAATTAAATTGTTTCCTGACACTTTCAGTATCAGTTAGGGTCAAGTCAATAGACACTACTCTTTTCAGAGATGGTCTAATAAAAAGAATTCTTGCTTGAAGTGGTTAGCTACGTAGCATAAAGGTTAAAAAGAACTCTAAGGTATTATTACAAAGGTAGCAACTACAGGAAGCAGCTATGGCTCCCAAGTCTTGGGGGAGCAATGGAGATTGTTAGAGTTATTAAACTCAGAATCTTAGAGGAAGGAACTATGGAAGCAAAACTCAGATCTTTGAGAAGCTGTGGCGAGTTACACTGGTTTCTCTAAGATAGGACATTTTAAAACTAATTCTTCTACTCCTGGAAAAACTTCAAACTTGATTCAGCTGCGCCATATGAAACGGCTGCTGCCAGAGCAGAGAGTTGCTGAGGTGATAGTCATAGGAACCACAAATGAACTGGGTCTGTGGGACGAAGGCAGAAGAAAAACTATCTTCTCCCCTATTCCCACCTTGCTAACTCCCTCTAGTGCCTCCTTTGTGCAGAATTCAAGTGGCAAGTCAGGAGGCAAAACAGAAATGTAGTTTAGAATTCCATCCCCAATATCACGAAGTAGAGTATGAAAAGATTGATACGCAGCTGAATAACAATTGGTTCACCATTTTGATCACTTATATTCACGTATACCTTTTATTCTTGTAAACAATAAAGTTGTTTCCAACTAACAAGATGCAATTATTCTTAATAAAAATGAAGATGCCACCACTTCAAAATGAGTAGAGACAATCTCTCAACAATTATGTTGTTCTTATGCTACTCCCCAAATTCAGTCACATTCCCATTTGAATTTTCTTACCTAGTACTAAATGGAAAATTAATCTTTAAAAAGCTCTAAAAAAAGAGAGGCGATAACAGAAAAAAGTTCATATACTTCTGTATATTCATAAAAACAAAATAAACAGAGCCTCACTGGTGGTACAAGGGGTTAAGTTTCAAAACTATGAAGCTATCAGCAACCACTACAGCATGAGTTCCATCCCTGGCCAGGGGGCTAACACACACACACACCGTGCAGCAAAGTCTCCTGTCTCGCCTCTGCTCCCCTCAGCAGTGTATTTCAGCAGATCAGGCTGTTCTGCTCCCTCCCCACTCTGTCTCTGGTGAGGCCCTCACCCCTCCCACCACATCTCTGGCCTACACCCCAGCTCTTCTATGCATAAACAAATAAATCTTACCAAAAAACAGGCAAAGAAGAAAATACATATAGCTGCTTTAGTCTTATGTAACTTCTCATGATGTTAATAACTTTCTTCTTTCACCATATATTTGCCTCTGCCCTAAGCCAAGATTACAGCAGATCAGTGCTGTTATCAAATCCTCATTTAGAAGTATCTGAATGCTGTTTAGGAAGTTCCAAGAGGATTCCCTGGATTTCAGGCATGGTCCTCCCTGCCACCATAGTATAGCACCAACCCTATTTATCCTTCATAACACTGCTCAACATTGAGATCATTACTAACTTAAAAAGGCCCTAATCTGTAGACTCTTCATGTGCTGAACATGAATGTAACCCTGAAATTTTTATTAGCTCTAGTTTTGAAGATATTGCATCTAATTCATTTTATATGTTTCACCATGTAAATTGATCCAGTAGGACTGCAACAACATCCTAAATCAGCCTAGAATGATGTAATATTGCATCATATTGCATAATACCATCATGCACACATCATTCAGAGTTGATTGCATCATTTTCTGATTCAATGCAATACGACTGCCAGGTGGCTGCTGAAGTAAGCTGACGTCAGCAGTGCACTCTATAAAGCCCTGTCGGAAAGGGTGAGCATTGAAAATATTTCAGACTTTGTGCGAGACAATTTAAGCTACTGTGCCTTAGAACTGCTATTATTTTATCCATTTAGGCACAATACAGAACAGTCATGCCTCGAAGGTGCGTTAATAGTGTGGACAATTTCTGCTCTGTTTGTGGGAAAGTGACTTTTGCCAACCAGAAGAAAAGTATCACTTCTCAAGTAAAGAAGGCTTATCATCTTTACTTCGGATGCAAGGTTGGTGACCAAGACAAGCCTTGGGCCCTGCATATATGCTGTGCTACATGTACAAAACAGCTTTCACAGTAGTTAAATGGCAAAAGACCATCCATGCTGTTTGCAGTCCCCATGGTGTGGAGAGAGCCAAGCAACCACATAAAAGACTGTTACTTCTGCTTGGTTCCTCCTCTTTCTGGTGGAATAATGAAGCAAAAGTCGAGAGTAGTATACCCAAACATTCCATCTGCATTGAGACCAGTTCCACATGGTGAGGGAGTTCCTATTCCAGAACCTCCAGCAGAATATTCTCTTGATTCATCTGATGAGGACAAGGGTAAGCCGACCTGTTTTTCTCCTGTTTCATCAGCATGCAGTGATCCACATTTTCACTGTGGTGCATCATCAACCTCACACAGACTAACACAGGAAGAACTAAATGACCTGGTTCGTGATTTGGACTTATACAAGAACAAGGCAGAATTCCTAGGATCAAGACTCCAACAATGGAATATTCTAGAAGAAGAAGTCACAATTACTTTATAGCGAAAGCACCACCAGCAGTTGGAGCCTTTCTTCAGAAAGGAAAGTACTCTGGGATTCTGTTCCGATATTGAGAGCTTCATGAATGCCTTAGAAATCTCTCATGACCCACAAGAATGGAGACTATTTCTAGACTTTTCACAGTCTTAAGGCTGTGCTTTTGCACAATGGAAACCGTCTTCCATCTGTTCTATTCCTGAACAGCAGTACAAGAGACAAGCGAAGAAATCTAAGAAGTAGTTTATGACTTGATTTTTTACAGGTATTAACTGTAGGCCTATTACTATTGGCATGCATTTCGTGATGTAAACATCAATTTATTGCAGATTACAAAAAAACTGGAGCCAAAATTAGACTTTGACTGTCATATTCATGTTGAGCACATAAAAATTGATAGGAAATGACCAATTTTATTTCAGTAACATGACTTTGTAAAAATTTGTTGACCAGTGATCAATTACCTTAGTTGGCTGTTGCTACTGCTTAAGTGGCATGAGAATCCCTGAATAGTCAGATGACAGTCTCATCTTCAATTCAATGATTCACCTGAATCTCCTGGTAGAAGGATTCTTTCCTTAGGAAAGTCTGCCAAACCAGCAGAGCAAAAATTCGTGGAGAATGAAGCAAAAATTCTGGGAATGGATTATTAAGCTTTAAAGTAAAAGAGGTCATTCTTAACTACATTTCTAGACCACTATACAGTCATGCACTAGGAAGATATGTTCTAAGAAATGTGTTATTAACAAAGCCATTTCATTATTGTGCAAATATCACAGAGTATTTGTTATTCTCCTAAGAGCACTTCTCCATTTTGTTGCATAACAATTCAGGAGGTACTGGTGTCTTAGAAGAAGAGCTGAGTTATCTATGATGTCTTATTACTCCTGTGCCACACAAGCAGTATGTGCTATTGATACCACTTGGCAATAGGAATTTTGGGACCACTCTCTCATATGTGGTCCATCATTGGCATGTTATACAGCACATGACTGTGTTTTCACAACAGGAGAGATAGCACCATATTTGTGATTCATATTCAAAGCATATCCTGCATCTAAGATAGAACTCCATCCTTTGTTGGTGTTAGAATGAGGGATTTCTTCTGTCTAATAGAAGGAATCTTTTAAATAATGCTGCTTTTTTAAGTAATGGGATACATGTAATACAATTTCATAGTGATGAACTCATTACTGTACATTTTTAATTGAGCTGAGTTACTTGATCAGAATCAATGTTAAACAGAATATTGTGAAAATGCGTAATCTGGTCATGGATCATGGTGTTGACCAAAGTATTACGGGTAGGGAAGGCATATTCACATCAGGATTACATCTGGATTCCAAGATGGACAAATGGTGCACACTCCATGATGGAAGGGGTTCATTGTAATCAACCTGCTACCTAAGTGATCGACTGGTGCCCCAGGTAATGGATTCATATCTGTTGTTGGCAGTGTAGGCACTAAACTGCAGCAGCAGCCAGATCAGCCAGAAATCTATACTGAACCATCCATCTTCTATATCCTTGCACCATGGCTACTTTGCATATGAACTCATTGAGCACATATTGGGGTGTCAGGAAAAGAAGCTTACTAAAATTCTTTTGAAATGTTTGTTATCAGTATCCTCCAAATGTAAATTAGGTGTTAACTTTCATTTGGACTTTTCTTTTTCTTCTAGCTCAATAAAAAAATTCATATTATCTCCTTTTGATTATTATTTCTGTCTATATTAAGTCAATTTCCCATTGTATATGCCCATGGTCTTCCAAAGTTTAAAACTAGAAGCTGATTAACTTTTTTTCTGATAGCCCAAATTCTAAAACGTCATAGAGTAAGATCACATGCTACTGATAACTAGTCATTTACTCAGTATCTGAAGTGAATGAATATTGAAATGAGTTTTTCAACAAATTGAAGCTTGTTAGACACCTTCATAAATTATCTTAGTTCTGTGACAGAGTTTCATCAAATTCATACCAAATCTACCTTGTCAGTGTTTTCCCCACTGGAAAGAAAATCCATGTATATTCATTAGTATATTATTTCCCAATATAAATCAATAAAATTTATCAATAACTTGCCTTATATTTTATGAATTAAACCACTATAACTTTTTTTTAATTACAATGCCTACTTTTCTGGTAATTTATGTTAGCAACTCAATTCAGATATATGCTGTCAATTTTTTCCTTAAGTCATTTCCTGTTTTCAGCTCAAGAAATTTTTTGTATCTACTGTACATATAACACCTTTCAATATCTCTAATACAATATTCTTTTGAATTATTTATTATTGAAATTATTGATTTTGAAAAAATTTTTAGCATACAAAGGAGTCGAAAAAAATAGTTACAAAGAGTTTCTGCATATTCTTTACCTAGCTTCTCCTAATGCTCGTCTCTTACATAACCAGGTATAGAAGTGAAAATTAGGAAACAAATATTAGTATAATGCTATCAACTAAACTATAAACTTTATTTAGATTTCACCAGCTTTTGTACTATTGTCCTTTTTCTATAACAGGGTCTAATTCAGACTTGCTCTTGGAACTTACTCATCAAGTCACCTCCAATCTGACATAGTTCCTCAGTATTTTCTTGTCTTTCATCATTATGACACTGTTGACCAGGATTTTGTAGAATGCACTTCATATGTGGTTTTCTGATGTTTACTCATGACTAAATTGATGTTATGGACTTTGGGGAACAATACTAAAGATCTGGTGCATGCTTTACAGAATATTCAACCAGGGAGAACATTATATTGATGTCTTATTGTTGTGATGTTACAAAATTTTTACTTATTTGTCCAGCTCTAATACACAGTTAAAGTAGTTTCAGAATTGCTAACACACATCCATTTGAAAAACAAATTCACAAAATATAGCACATTGTTTTGGCTTGTTAAATTTTTGTTTTAGACTTTTTTAAAGATTTTTTTATTTATGCATACAAGATGGGGTGCAGCCATACAAGGTGTAGGGTGGTGAGAGGGTTCACCAGAGACAGAATGGGGAGCAGAACAGGCAGATCGATGGAAATACACTGCTGAGGGGAGCAGCAGGTGAGGCAGGAGAGGTCTGCTGCACCATGTGGGAATCTCCCTGGCCAGGTATCGAACTCGTGCTGCAATGGCTCTGGATAGCTTCATAGTGCTGCACTTAACCCGTTGCACCAACAGGGAGGCCCCTGTTTAGTCTTATTGTATCTACTCAAAAAAACTGTTTTCCGCAGTTATTTAGGTCACATATCTTCTATAACCCTTTCAGTGTAATTATGTCATTCATTTCTCACAGTCTTACAGATTACATATCGGGTTTTCTTGACATTCTGGTTGACTTTTATTAATTTATATATCCTTTATAGTATAGAATTATATGGGTTTTGACATATGCACAAAATTATGTATCTACCAACATAGTACCATATGAAAAAAAATTCAGTCATGCCCCAAATTTCCTTGTGTTGCTCCTCTGCAATCAATCTCTACCTCTAATCTTTGCCACAGTCAACCAAAGATGTTTTCTGACTACTTTTTCCCTTTCCCAAATGATATATAAATGAAAAGATATTATATGCATTCTTTTCTTCCTGGTTCATTTCACAAAGCAAAATATACATAAAATTTACCTAGTATATGTTGGGGAGTGGGAAGAGATGTATTGGTGGTTTCCAGAATGATAACATGAGGTACTCCACAGATCCACTACTCCTCGATAGTGAAACAATCAGACTTGGTGAAAATTATTATTGAAAACAAACATTTTAAATTTTTAAATTTCTTAAATAATCCTAAGGGCATATTGCAAAGGAAGAAATATTTATTCAGTAAAATCTGCTAAGCATTAAGAACAGTAAAAGTCTGTTACACTAAAGTCTGAACCTATTCCCTTGAACAAGGGATCCTGAAAATTATTTCATCCTCAAACAAGATGGCAGCAGAGTGAAGACACTGGCTACCTCCTCCTTATAATCTCAGTCCAGGGCATCAGGACAAAGCCAATAACTCCTGAAGGTAAGACGGAAGACTTCAGCATGTTATGGGAGCAATACCCATAAGATGGGTCCCTAATCCAGCTGTCAGGCTCCCTAGGAGCCCTGCTACCTGCCCAGCTGCTAGAGGCTGGCAGTCAGCCAGCAGCTGCAAGAGGGAGAGACAGACCATTCCAGTATCCAGTGACCAGCCACAGGAATCCAGCTTCTAGTTGTCAAGTATAGGACCCCAGCCCCCAACTGCTAGTAGTGAGGAGAGATTGCCCCTGAAGTCCATTACAAACCACAAGTAATAAGAGTCAGACTGCCTCTTACTACCTCCAGCATCCATTACCACAGCAGGAGCCCAGCCTCCAGCTTCCAGCTGTGTCAGCAAGAGTTGCACCATTCCCCACCTCCTGCCACCAGCCAGGAGAGGCCAACCTTGCTTCACCAGGTACATGAGTCAGAGTTGGAAAGTTTCTGGCCTCCAGCTGCCAGGGGTGAGAACCAAACCCCACCTGGACACCGGTTATGAGTTGTAGAAGCCTAGCCTCCAGGTGTAACCTTTCTGAATAAGAGCTGGGCTGCTCCTGGTCCCCATTTGGCCGCTGCTAAGAGCCCAGCCACCAGTCACCAGCTTCCAGCCACCAGCAAGCTGGACTCTTCCCAATATCCAGGTACAAGCTGCTGAAGCCCAGGTACCAGCCATGCTGACCTCCAACCAGCAGGTGTAGGAATAAGACCATCAGTCAGTAAGACAACAGCAGGGCCTAGGTCACACTTGTGGCACTTGGAGCAGTGAACCAGAGGGACACAGGTCTGAGAGATAGTCCTGTAGATAGCAGTGGCATTGATTTTTCCTTTGGATAGCAGAGACAGTACAGACTTCAAAGGTTGGACACTGAAGAATTTCACACAGCACATCCACACAGGTGGATGAAAAGAGGAACCTTGAAGTATATACTTTTATATATATACACACACACTTTTATATACATTTTATATATATATGTTTCTATATAAGTGTGTATATATACTTATATATACTTTTATATATAGTATTACAGACTTTAACACAAATATGTTTCACAGCAAAGAAACAATCTAGTATTCCTGTTTATTAATTATCTCATATTTGAAAGAGTCAGGCAAATGTCATTCTTTCTCCCCACTACTTTTCACACAGTTGACACTCATAAATATTTGATGATAAATGAAACCTGAATCTTCAGGTCTAGGGAAATAAACTGAGTTCCATTTCAGTATAGTGAAGCTTAACACTGTAACATAAACTTCTATTTAGGGTATCTCTTCTATTTTTCATATTAAAAGACTTGAAATTTTTACAACACTTTTAGGTTTAGAGCAAAAATGATAGGAAGGTATAAAGAGTTCTTACATGCTCCCAGTCTCCACCACTATCAACATCCCCACCACTTACATAGCTACAATTAAAGAAATGACAATGATATCTTAATCATTCAAGGAATCTTCTCTTCCATTTACAAATTTCTCAGTCTCCGAAAAAATATAATCCAAATTTAATTGTACTTCTACTGTCGTGTGCATAAATCCACTTCTGTGAACCTGAAGGTCATGCACTCATCATCATCTATTGATAATCTCCTAACTTGATTATTACCACAATTTCAGTTTATTAGAGGTTCAGGCCCAGAGTTCTAGCTGACATGGCATAAAACAAAAATAAATAGCTACATTGATTAATTTACCAATAACTCTCAGAATGCATGTTTTTTGGACTTCTGAATTTCTACCATAGGGCTGATAGGTTCTGGATATGTCATATGTAGTTACATGTAGGAATACCTACATGCTCCATGCTCGTAGGCTTCATTGCTACCCAGGATACAATGCTGCTGATATGAAAACATGTGCTCCTCAGTAGCTGTCATCACACTACATGGATTCACAAACACTTGGAAATAGATCAAACTCTCCAGAACAGTATACAAGTGTCCATGAACTGACTCGGGTTCTCCACTTCATCTTTTACCATCGTTCACTGACACTCTTTCCCTCAACCCTAACACTGGACCTGAGTTGTTCATATTTCTCCAGACAGTTGCATATCTCTCATTTTTTTGCGTGGGCACTGCCTGAAACACTTTTCACTCATCATCATATTTTCCAGAAAATAGTTAATGACCTTAAAAAACTAATGAATAAAATGCCATCATTTTAAGTACTTTGTATGTACTAATTCACTGAAATATTTTTTTTTAAATAATAAGGTAGAAATCGTGAAAATATCCATTACAGAGGAGCAAATTGAGGTATGGGAAAGTGGCAGTGAGTAAGTGGCAGATTCCAAGTTAAAGCCACTTCTGTCTGACTATAAAGACCACATTCATAAGCACAACATTCTCCTTTCTCCAGCGCATTCTACAGTTCCATAACAGAATTCTTGGAGAATCTTCTAAATATCTGTAATTCCCATTAGAACTGTATTATTGGAATCATTGTTGGAGCTCCATAATTGGTATTTTTGAAAAGTTCCCTAGGTAACTCTATTGCACATCCTGTTTTAGAACCACTGTCTGGTCATATAGAAAGACTTACAACTATTGACACTTCCTTGTAACAGCA
Source organism: Scalopus aquaticus (assembly GCA_004024925.1). Lineage (NCBI taxonomy): Eukaryota > Metazoa > Chordata > Mammalia > Eulipotyphla > Talpidae > Scalopus > Scalopus aquaticus. The sequence continues at coordinate 15,623 of PVIJ01002336.1, forward strand.
AGAAATCATAAGGCATCTGAACCCAATTTTGTAAATTTAACCATTTTTTTTAAAACTTAAATGAGACTTCTATTGTGCAGAAATGAGAATCTGTAGAGAAGTATTTCCAAGAGTAACTGCATTCTGGGAACATTTTAATTACATTTTATAAATTAGCAAAAATCTGTTTTGTAAAGAAAAATGAATTTAAATTCTCTTTCATTTAAATTCTTGACAGAGGATCAACGACAATTGTGTGGGGAAGATCTGAACATTTGATTGAGTATGTGACTGTGTTAGTGGTCTTCAGACTTCAGAGATACATTTTAACTATGATACAGAAATATTAATAATAGTTCTAGGTTTCTATAATGCAGTGTTTCATTTTACATAAATAGCAAAGGGAGAATTATTAAAACTAGTCACTTAGAAATATGAGGGAAAAATGGCATTTGGGGTCATCTGGTACTTTGATAAGTTGTGTTTTTAACTGATAGAAATCTGAAAGAATGAAAATGAAATCTGAAATTTTATCTCGCCTGTTCTATAGAAGACTCCTTTTACAACTTTACACTTTATATGGTTTTCTTTAATGCAAGGCTCTTGGTCTTTGTGTTTATATATGGGGTATTTGAGATGAAATTATTTGTGTTTTATCTTTTCTTTTCATTTTTAAATAATTTTAGACACAGAAAAATTGCAAAGTTGCGAAAGTTGTCATATATCCCTTCCCCAGCTTCTACTATTAACATCTTGCCTAACTACAGTATAACTAGGGAAACTAAAATACTGTTACAATATTACTAGCTATATTAAAGAACTTGCTGGAATTTTGACAATTATCATGCTAAAGTCCTTTTCTCTGAACCAGGATACAATCTAGGAGCCTATAATGCTTAAAATGGGGATACTATAAAGCTAGCACTCTCCAATATAGGACAGTTTCTCATCTTTTTCTTGTATGATTTTCACACTTTTAGAGAATGTTGGTTAGGTATTTTTTTAATTTTTCTCAGTTTGAGTTGGTTGCATGTTTCTGTGATTAAAGTTATGCATTTGGGGCAAGTGATGTTATATGTCATATCAAAGGGTTCATGTTGGTGATACTAACAACTGTAAAGTTATTACCTTTTCCTTTGTAATTAAGAAGGTAGAGAGATACTTTGAGTTTTTATAAAAATATCTTCCTTTTATCAAATTTAGCATCTAATAATAGTTCTTTCCTATAACAGTTACTACTGTGATGTTTACATAGGATGATTCATTTCACCCAAATCCATCTATGTTTATTAATTGAAATTGTACAACATAAAGCACTCTTCCCATTCTTCCACACTTTTTATTGATTTTTATATTAGAATGGCATTGTGGATATTTATTTATTTATGGATTATTTTTCATCACTGTAATTATATTTGTTACTAAATTATCCCACTTTGGCCATTGGGAAATCTTTGAAATTGGACCCTTTGTACTTTTGCCATGTTACCATTATTCTGTGAGCTCTACCTCATTTACTGGCATCACAGGATATTCCAGAGTTATAAGTGCTGTGAAATTTTGGATGAATGATTTAATATTGCTCAGAAACAAAAACTATATATACATTGTGTTTTTGCTCATTCTCCTTTACCATTGCTGGTTCTGATACCTTACCTCTCTTTCTGAGAATTCAGTTTTCCTTATACTATCAAAATACAGAATTTGCCAGAGAATGCTACAGAAGTACTAGATAATTATCAGATTCCTAACACAGCAAATCAATATTTAAGGAAGCTAATTTAAGGACAAGCAAATCATTCACTCCTGTGGGTCAGAAAACTTTCTTTTCAACATAACGCTATTTTTTTTAATAAAAAGGAAACAAAACCCCAATATATAAAGCATACTAAATTAATAGAGTATTAATATATTAATATGTGTTGAAAACTATAGCATTTGCTGAATAAAATCAATAAGGAATTTGGGGATTTACATTATAGTTTCAATTATTTATTAACAACTTTATTCGGTATATTTTTACATTTGGTTTGGATTACTATTTCACAAAAAATTTAATTTGAATGAACACACTGGTCAACAAATTTTTTACAAAAGTCATGTTACTGAAATAAAATTAGTCATATCCTATCAAATTGTATGTGCTCAACATGAACACGACAGTCAAATTCTAATTTTGGCTCTAGTTTTTTTGTAATCTGCAATAAATTGATGTTCACATCACAAAATGCATGCCAATGGTAATAGGCCTACGGTTAATACCTGTAAAAAATCAAGTCATAGACTACTTCTTAGATTTCTTCGCTTGTCTCTTGTACAGCTGTTCAGGAGCATCTCTGGGGAGTGTCCAGCAGTAGTCAGCCAGCATTGTAGTGGACCATTTTCCCTGGTATCTTTGTTCCATTGATGAGATATCTTGATGAAAACGTTCGCCATGTTCATCACTAACCATACCACAGTTTTCAGGGAAGAAATCCAGATGGGAATGAAGGAAGTGGATCTTTAGAGACATATTGCAGCCAAGTTTCTGATACTGCATCAGCATGTCTTCTGCTAGTTCCTTGTAGTTTTCTGCCCTAACATTCCCAAGAAAGTTTGTAGGCATTAGGCGAAAAGTATTCCATGCTTGTTTCACATCACCCTGCAGCAAGTTGTTGAACCAGTCATCGTTGAAGAGCACTCGAATCTGAGGACCCACAAAAACTCCCTCTTTAATCTTTGCTTCGCTGAGTTGAGAAAACTTTCCATGCAGGTATCGGAAAGCTGGCGAGGTCCGGTCCATGGCTTTCACAAAATTCTTCATCAAACCTAGTTTGATGTGAAGGAGTGGTAGCAGGATTTTGTGAGCCTCGACCAGAGATGGGTGCTGGACATTCTTCTCTCCAACTGCTACATTTTGTCTCCGAGTCCATTCCTTCCGCAAGTAGTGCAATTCACTTGCTCAGCTACCCTACTCACATAAGAAACACATGTATTTTGTATATCCCTGCTGCAGTCCCATTAAAAGGGCAACTAGCTTCCAGTCACCACAGACGTGCCAGCTGTACTTGTTATACTCAATGGAATTCAGTGGCTGCTTTAAGTTATCGTATGTCTCTTTCATGTGGACAGCATGTGCTACTGGAATAGATGGAAGACGGTTTCCATTGTGCAAAAGCACAGCGTTTAGACTCAGTTGTGATGAATCTAGAAATAGTGTCCATTCTTGTGGGTCATGAGTGATTTCTAAGGCATTCATGAGGCCCTCAATATCAGAACAGAATACCAGAGGACTTTCCTTTCTGAAGAAAGGCTCCAACTGCTGGTGGCGCTTTCGATAGAAAGTAATTGTGATTTCTTCTAGAAGATTCCATTGTTGGAGTCTTGCAATTCTGCCTTGTTCTTGTATAAGTCCAAATCAGGAACCAGGTCATTTAGTTCTTCTTGTGTTAGTCTGTGTGGGGTTGATGATGCACCACAGTGAAAATCTGGATCACTGCATGATGATGGAACAGGAGAACAGATCGGCTCACCTGTGTCCTCATCAGATGAATCAAGAGAATATTCTGCTGAAGGTTCTAGAATAGGAAGTCTCTCATGTGGAACTGGTCTCAATGCAGACGGAATGTTTGGGCAGATTATTCTCAACTTCTTTTGCTTCATTATTCTGCTGGAAAGAGGAGGAGCCAAGCAGAAGTAACAGTCTTTTATGTGGTTGCTTAGCTCTCTCCACACCATGGGGACCGCAAACAGCATGGATGGTCTTTTGCCATTGAATCACTGTGAAAACTATGTTGTACATGTAGCACAGCATATATGCAGGGCCCAAGGTTTGTCTTGGTCACCAACCTTGCATCCAAAATCAGATGATAAGCCTTCTTCACTTGAGAAGTGATATTTTTCTTCTGGTTGGCAAATATCACTTCCCTACAAATAGAGCAGAAATTGTCCACACTATTAATGCACTTTTGAGGCATTACTGTTCTGTATTGTGCCTAAATGGATAAAATAATAGCAGTTCTATGGAACTGTAGCCTAAACTGTCTCACACAAAGTCTGAAATATTTTCAATGCTCAACCTTTCTGACAGGGCTTTACAGAGTGCACTGCTGACGTCAGCTTACTTCAGCAGCCACCTGGCAGTCGTATTGCATTGCATCAGAAAATGATGCAATCAACTCTGGATGATGTGTGTATGATGGTATTATGCAATATGATGCAATATTACATCATTCTAGGCTGATACAGGATGTCATTGCAGTCCTACTGGATAAATTTACACGGTGAAACATAGAAAGTGAATATATGAAATATCTTCAAAACAATAGCTAATAAAAAATTTTCAAAGTTATATTCATGTTCAGCACACCAAGATACTACAGATTAGGGCCTTTTATATCAGTAACAATCTCAATGTTGACCAGTGTAAGTAGTTGCAAAGTGTATGAAATTTTTGAGCAATTCAACTTAAGCATCGTCAGGATTCTAGTCAAGGAAAATGATCTAGAAACATTTTTTAAAATTGAGTAGTGAAATCCCGTAAGAGTCTCAATGGTATTCTTCAAATAAATGAAATAAATACTACTGAAATTCATATGGAACCATTAAAGACACCATTAAAGCCAAAGTTTTCTTTACAAAAAAATACAAGGGGGGGAAACAGTAGTATTACTCTTCCAAATTTCAAGTTATATTATAATAGTAATTTTATAAGTATTTCATACAAATAATTTTAATAATAACTAAAATTAAAATAGCATAGCACTGGAACAAAAACAGACACACAGACCAATGGAAGAGAATTGAGAGTCCAGAAATAAAACTGCACATACATGGATGGCTAATATACAACAAAGGAATAAAAAAAAAAGCCTCTTTATTAAATGATGGTGAAAAAACTGGACTACTGCATGCACAACAATGAAACTAGACCATTATTTCATATCAACAAGAGAACCAACTCAAAATGGTTAATAGACTTGGATGTAAGACCTGAAAACATAAAAAACATTGAAAAAAATACTGGCAAAACACTCCATGGCATAAGCTTCAGAGATATCTTTCAGATTTGTCCCCAGCAGCAAGGAAAACAAAAAAGAATATAAACAATTGGCACCACATCAAACTAAAAAGCTTCTGCAGAGCGAAAGAGACTATAACCAAAACAAGAAGACACCCTATTGAAAGGAAGAAAAAGGAACACTCTTACACTGTTGGTAAGAATATTGACTGGTCCAAACCCTATTGAAGTTGCTCAAAAGAATAAAAATTGATCTGCTGTAGGACCCAGCAATTCCACTCCTACAAAATACCCAAGAACACAAAAACACTAATTTGAAACCCACACTCCTATGTTTATTGCAGCATTATTTACAATAGCCAAGTTATGGAATCAACCTAAATGCCCCAAGATAAATGAGTATATCAAGAAGATGTGGTTTATAAAACAATGTAATACTATTCAGTGATCAAAAAAGATAAACTCACGCCTTTTGCTGCAACATGAATGGGGTTGGAAGGGAATTAGGCTAAGCAAAATAAGCCAGGAGGGGAAAGATAAATATTTATATGGGGAATATAGAGGAACCAAACAAAGGTCTAGAAAGAGATAAACATTAAAGCCAACTCTTATAAGCTGACCATAGATTTGAGGTGTCTGGGGTGGGGGAGAGAAGGGGTGAGGGTGGGAAGGGTGGTGGAGATAGAGCACAATTGACTATAACATATGTCTATGGGTACTTTGGTAATGCTGGCACATCAGTGACCACACCTGCAGGTAGAAATCCTATACTGCTAAAATAATAACAAGGATGTAAAACAATGGCACTTCATTTAAAAATAAACAACTACATAGTAAGAAATTTTTGCTTTGAAGTTGAAATATTCAGGTTTTGAGCACTACAGAGCAATAAATATACTTGATGCTATTGCCCAATGAATACAGCTATAAAATCAGGATGGAGCAGTTATTTAAGGATTCAAAAGTAAATAGCAACAGATGGATTGGGGAAGAAAAACAAAATTCAAATATCACCATACAAGCAGTGTTTACCAAATTTTTTACTGCTGTATCCTCTGGTCTAAATCACATGGGAAATAAAAGAGAGCACTGGGGTTCTGCTATAGGGTGACCATTTGTGCCTTCCCCCCACATATTTATATGTTGAAATTTAGGCCTTAATATGAGGCTAGTTGGAGGTGGAACCCTGGGGAGAAGATTGAGTCATAACAGTGAAGCCCTTGTGAATGGGATTAAAAATAACACCCTTATAAATAAGACATCAGAAAGGCCCATCACTTTCTATCACAAAAAGACATAGCAAAATAAACAAACAACAAATCCTGGCCATCGATGAACCATAAAAGTGAGTGCTCAACAGTGAAAAGTGCCATTGCCTTCATGTTGGATTCCACAGCTACCAGAAGTGTGACAAATAACATTTTCTTGTTTATCAGTCACCCAGTCTATGGTATTTTTGTTATAGTATCCTGAAGAGACTAAGACAGATGCAAATAGAAAGTTGTAGAAGGGGCCTAGGTCCAGCTCAAGGAATGTGAAAATAAATGCATTACATTCAGAGAGACTGAAAATCCCTTCTTCTTCTCTTTCTGTTATCCATTCCCCTGCTTCAACCTCTCAAGTAACCTTGTGATAACCGTGGTAGCTACAGCTTCAGCAGAGACAGTGGGAGCAAGCAAAGCCAAATTCTGGAGAGAAATGTTTCTTTAAATTTCATGGAACTGCGAATTCAAAAGGGTAGTCTCAAATCTGAGTGCTCTTAGGACAAGTAAAGCCACAGCATTCTGGCACCCAGGAAACTGGAAATTACTAAGGAGATAGTGAGAAAGAAACATGAAAATATAATTGCACAAAGTTGCTTATGAACTCCTGGGCATATGTACATATCAAATTTAACAAACCAGACAGTGAGAACTGAACTAACAGACACAACATCAACCAGATCCAGACTGGTTACTAGGTGGCACATACACATTTCTACAATGGTTGATTTGGATAGCTGTACAGAGTTTGGAAAATTGAATTGACGTTAGAACCACGACCCAGAGACCCATGACTTTTTAATGTGGTTTGTATCTCCTTTTTCTTTCACCCCTTATTATTATTCAGGCATTTAACTCCTAAAACCTAACCTAATCATTCAGCAATACAATCTTCACATTAATCTATAACAACAGGTTTCTATGAGAGCTTTCCTATGATATCAAAATCACCCCTTAAACCATTGTGCATCTAAATTATTATTCCCCACCAATGAATTTGATATAAATTGTCTTGCTAGAAAGTTTTCACATTTTTATTGCTGTCTATATTAGGATGACAATTTTAGAACTTTAGGGGTTGGTAACACTTCAAAATTTAGGAACAAATTCTGTTCTTTTTCTTTTTGACATCAAGGGAAGTACAGGAAAGTAATTAGGAGAGGCAATCATATTAAAAGTAACTCCCTACACTCATGACCTAGTTTATAAACTCATTTAGATTCCTGAAATATCTTTTAAGTTTTTATTTGAAAGAGAAATAAACAAAAATTTATGTTTTAAAATCTTTGATGGGAAGGATAAATGAGGTAATCATGAGCTGATGGGTAGTGATAATCAAAGAAATATAAAACAATGAAATAATTATAAAGAAGGAGGACCCTAAATCCTCCATGAGTGGGTAAGGGGCACATTAGGGGCCTAGAATGAAGAGGGGAGGAAAATGAGAAGACATGAAAGACACTTAGTCCTTTTATTTATTTATTTATTTTTTGGTCTAAAATCATTCTGACTACCACTGACAGAAACCTAAGGGCATTTCTATTTTTCATTAATTTTAGCTCACAGGGAAATCTAAATTCTTTAGTGTAAGATTTGAGATGCTTCACAAATTAGGGTCCAAGTAACATATCCAAGTTGATCATCGACCATCCTCCTTAATGGTACTCAAAGTACAGTTTGTACAAGAATAATTCTGAGATCTCTACATCTACCAATTTTTGAGCTTCATCCAAAGTCAGTAGAAATCACTGGGCTTTGTTAGACTCAAAAGTTTAATTTTGACAGGGACCTTAGTTAATTCTGACACAGGTATTCTTTTGGAAACACTTTAAGAACACTACCATAAAACTTTTACATGTATCTTTCAGAGACAGAGTATAAAAAGCAACAAGTGGAAGACCAAAGCTAGCAGAGTAAGTACAAGAAAACTAAGAATCTTTGCAGGACACAGACCTTCTTAAAGGCAAATATAACTGGAAATAGGGTGAGGACCAAGCGCGCGCACACACACACACACACACACACAAATAAATTTAGCACATGGATATTCTTGAGGGTAAAAATAACTTCAGGGTACCCTGGAAAGAAATAAACTGGGTCAGGTAAGAGAAGGTCAGCAGACCCCTTTGCTAGCAAAACAGTTATTTGCCTGATGTAACTAACTCTTAAAAAACATTTGAAGTCCCTGCAAATTATTGAAAGGACATACAACAAATGAAGAAACATTGTCTTAAGATGTTTACATAATCTCAGAAAGAAGAGCTAGAGTCTATTGCATTTAAGGTTCACTTCCCATCCACCATCACTAAAACAAGCTCCATATTTCCATGTTTAAAAAGTCTGAACCCAGGCATGCCAAGTAAAAGGGACAAAATAAAGGGAGTCACCTCTCTGGCAACACCCACTCTAGGACTATAGTTTCATGTCATGTGGGACAGGGTACACATGGAATATTTTCAAGAACAGCCTATATCTTGGGACACAAGTCAATTATCATGAAATCTCAAAGACTGAAATTATATCTAGTGCTCTCTCCTACCATAATGACAACAACAACAACAACAACAAAAAAACACATTTGGAATTAATTATAAGGAGAAAAAAAACAGGAAAAAAAAAAACCTGTGAATACATAGAGCCTAGACACGATGCCACTTAAGAGCAGTTGGATGAAAGAGGAAATCAAAGCAGAAATTAACAGGCTTATTGCTTTAATTAGTTTTTCTGTGGCATTTTTAAGGTCCTCTATATATAATTCTATCTCTACACATAATTGTATCATTTGGACTCCTTATATATCCTTCTCTTGCCTAATTGGTCTAACTAGGACTTCCAGTATTATACTGAAGAGCAGTGATCAAAGTGGACATCCTTGTCTTGTTCCGGATCTTAAAGGGAAGACTTTCAGTTTCTCACCATTAAGAATAATATTAGCTATGGGTTTGTCATATATAGCTTTTATTATGCTAAGGTATGTTACTTCTTTTTTTTTTAAAGATTTATTTTATTATTTTTGCATACAAGCTGGGGTATAGGCCAGAGGCATGGGGCGGCGATAGGGTTCATCAAATGCAGACTGGGGAGCAAATAGGCAGATGGACAGAAATACACTGCAGAGGGGAGCAGTGGGCAAGGCAGGAGAGGGCTGCCGTGCCATGTGGGTATCTCCCCAGCCAGGCATCAAACTCGCGTCGCCACTGCCAACAGGTCCACAGTCCTGCGGTTAAGCCTAATTGGAGGCCCAAGGCGCATTACCAGGGAGGCCAAAGGTATGTTCCTTCTATCCCAAGAATTTCTAGGGCCTTCATCACAAATGGATGTCAAACTTTATCAACGGCTTTCTTACCATCTATTGATATGATCATACAGTTTTTATTTTTCTTTTTGCTGCTATGGTGGATTATATTAACTGATTTTCAGATGTTGAACCATCCTTGTGTCCCTGGAATAAATTCCTCTTGGTCATGGTATATTATCCTTTTGATGCATTGTTGGATTGGGTATCAAAATGTTCTTAAGGGGGAAGATAACACTGGTCAACAATAAGATCTGACTTAAAAAGGCCCTAATCTGTGGTATCTTGGTGTGCTGAACATGAATATAACCCTGAAATTATTTATTAGCTCTCGTTTTGAAGATATTTCATATAATTCATTTTATATGTTTCACCGTGTAAATTTATCCAGTAGGACTGCAACAACATCCTAAATCACCCTAGAATGTTGTAATATTGCATCGTGTTGCATAATACCATCATGCACACATCATCCAGAGTTGATTGCATCTTTTTCTGATGCAATGCAATACAACTGCCAGGCGGCTGATGAAGTAAGCTGACTTCAGCAGTGCACTATGTAAAGCCCTGTCAGAAAGGTTGAGCATTGAAAATATTTCAGACTTTGTGTGAAACAGTTTAAGCTACAGTTCCATAGAACTGTTATTATTTTATCCATTTAGGCAAAATACAGAACAGTCATGCCTCGAAAGTGCATTAATAGCATGGACAATTTCTGCTCTATTTGTAGGGAAGTGATATTTGCCAGCCAGAAGAAAAGTATCACTTCTCAAGTAAAGAAGTCTTAACATCTTTACTTCGGATGCAAGGTGGGTGACCAAGACAAGCCTTGGGCCCCGCATATATGCTGTGCTACATGTACAACACAGCTTTCACGCGGTTAAATGGCAAAAACCATCCATACCATTTGCAGTCTCCATGGTGTGGAGAGAGTCAAGCAACCACATAAAAGACTGTGACTTCTGCTTGGTTCCTCCTCTTTCCAGTAGAATATCGAAGCAAAAGAAGTCAAGAACAGTCTATCCAAATATTCTGCCCGCATTGAGATGACCAGTTCAACAACTTGCCGTAGGGTGATGTGAAACAAGCATGGAATACTTTTCACCTAATGCTTACAAACTTTCTTGGGAATGTTAGGGCAGAAAACTACAAGGAACTAGTAGAAGACATGCTGATGTAGTATCAGAAATTTGGCTGCAATATGTCTCTAAAGATCCACTTCCTTCATTCCCATCTGGATTTCTTCCCTGAAAACTGTGGTATGGTTAGTGATGAACATGGCGAACGTTTTCATCAAGATATCTCGTCAATGGAACAAAGATACCAGGGAAAATGGTCCACTACAATGCTGGCTGACTACTGCTGGACATTCCCTGGAGATGCTCCTGAACAGCTATGCAAGAGACAAGCAAAGGAATCTAAGAAGTAGTCTATGACTTGATTTTTTACAGGTATTAACCACAGGCTTATTACTATTGGCATGCATTTTGTGATGTAAACATCAATTTATTGCAGATTACAAAAAAACTGAAGCCAAAATTAGAATTTGACCGTCATATTCATGTTGAGCACATACAAATTGATAGGAAATGACTAATTTTATTTCAGTGATATGACTTTTATAAAAATTTGTTGACCAGTGTAATTGCAGCCATAATTAAGAAGCAAGAAAAATCACAAATGAAAAATAAAATACCACACTTAAAACAGCTCGAAAAAGAGAAACAAATAAGACCCAAAGTTAGTATAAGAAGGAAATAATAAAAATGAGTGGAATTAAATTAAATAAATATAAAAAAGACTACAGAAGAAAAAAAAAAAACAATGACACTATGAACTGGTTCTTTGAGAATATAAACAAAATAGATAAACCTCTAGCTAGACTAACATAAACAAGAAGAGAGAAAACATTAGTAAACACAATCAAAAACAAAGAGAGTACAGAAATACAAAAGATTATAAGTAACTACTATGAACAAGTACATGCCTTGAACATATGGATAAATTTCTAAGTAAAAAATGTCAACTAAGACTAAGCCAGGTAGAAACAGAAGAATTGAACAAACCAATCACAAATATGGACATTGAAATAGCAACAAAACATCTTTCAAAAACAAAAGCCCATGAGTAGATAACTTTACAAATATACGTTATCAAGCCTTTAATGGAGAAATAATGCCCATGATGCTCCAACTAGTTTTAAAAACACAAGGTACATTTTATGATATTAACATTACCCGAATATAAAATTAGACAAAGAGAGCACAAGAAAATTATAGACCAATAACCTGATGAAAATCAATCCAAAAATCTTCAATAAAATACTAGCAAATCACATATATTAAATATCACAAGGATTACATACCATGATCATATGGGTTTTATCCCAGGGATACAAGGGCCGTTCAGTATATAAAACTTGAAAGTAGATATTATAAATATATTGAGAACCAAAGGAAACCATGCTTAAGCAAGTAAAGGGAATATTAAGATAATGTCTTGTCAAAGAGATAATAGCAATACAGAGACAGAAATATTAAAATTATTAGAAGGAACAAAATGGAAATCTGGAATGAAAAAGAATAACTGAGATGAAAGAATCACTAGAGAGGCTCAGGAAATGTGAAGATAGATCAATCAATAGAGATTATGAAAACTGAAAAACAGAAAGAAATATGAATGAAGAAAATTAGCAAAATCTCAAAGAAAAGTGAGCCCCTATGAAGTGCACTAACATACACATAACAAAAGTGCCAGAGGGAGATACCGGAAAGGGATAAAATGTCAAAGAAATAATGACTGAAAACTTGCAAATTTTATGAAATACATTAATCTACTCGTCTAAGGAGATCAGCTCTAAGTAGGATACATGTAAAGCACTCCATACATACTCAGACACATCATATAACAAATGTTAAAAGAAAAAAAATTCTGAAAGTATGAAAAGTAGACAAGAGCAAAAAGCTATATTGGAGTAAGGAAAAGGTATCTGATCCAACTCAAATCTATAGTTTAAATCTATTGGAAGAAATTAAGGGAACAAGATAGCATAAGTAAGACTGCTATTTTAACAGTCTATAAATGTAGACTTGGTCTCATTTCTTTCATCAGCTCCCTTGAAAGAAAACTTTATATAACATTATATAAAATAACAAAACAGCATATTAAATTTATGTATATATAATGCATTTACACACACAAGTATCTATCCATTAATAAAGCTTCCATATTTTATTGTGTCTAAGTCACTATAAAACTGAAGTGAGGGCCTCCCTGGTGGCGCAGCGGTTAAGTGCTGGGCTGTGGAGCTGTCGGCAGCAGCGATGCGAGTTCGACACCCGGCCGGGGAGAATCCCACATGGTGTGGCAGACCTCTCCTGCCTCGCCCACTGCTCCCCTCAGCAGTGTACTTCTGATCTGCCTGTTCTGCTCCCTACTCTGTCTCTGGTGAAGCCTCTCGTCACCCCACGCCTCTGGCCTGTACCCCAGCTGTATGTATAAATAAATAAATCTTAAAAAAAAAAAAAAACTGAAGTGAATTCTGAAAAATTAAGATTTATACTGCCAACCATAAATGAACAAAAACTGCAAAGCAAGACAAAGCTTTAATCAAGAGTCTCAGAGATTGCAATTTGAAAACACAATTCCAAGATGGTCTTGGAGAATATCTCAGGGATCCAGGGAATGGTGCACGCTTTATATAGACAAAAAACACCAAGGATTTTTTCATTTGTATAAGTTACTTATCAACATGTATGACTAGTTACTAAGTTCGTTTCTAAGCAGGAAAGTCCATTATCAATCAACGGCAGGCTCTTCCAGGACCATAGTGTTTTTTCTCAGTGAGAATTGATTAAAAGTTTTTAATTATTGCTCCTGTCTCTTGGGGTAAGGAAGTCCAAAAGCTTCACCTCCCTAATAATTCGTATTTCTATTTAAAAAGGACTCCTATCACCGTAGATCTATTTTAGAATCTTTCCTTAACAATATTATAGGACCTAAAGACACTGACAAGACAATTACTCAAAAGTGTCACTAAGAGAAATAACCTGTTATTTCAACTAGGAAACACCCACTTAATGCAAAAGAAAGTAATGAGGAGGAACAAAGAAATAAAAAAAGATGAGACACATGGAAAACAAAAAGAAAATGTCACGTGTAACACCATATCAATATGTCAACCATACCAATAATAACATTGAATGTGAATTAGACAAATTTAATCAAAAGGCAGATATTTTCATATTGGATATAAAAAAATGAAGTCAACTATATACTCTCTGCATAGAAAATACTTTAGATTCAAACATGCAAACAAGCTAAAAATAAAAAGATGGAAAAAGGTATACAATGCAAACAACCACCAAAATGATAATAGGACTTTATACTAAAAATTAAAAGACAGATATTAAAAAAAAAACTATTACTAGAAGTAAAGAGGAACATTTAAGGATGATAAAGAGAAAGGGACAATCCACCATGAAAATATGCTAGTGATAATTTTATATGCACATAACAACAAAAACCAAAAATACATATAGCATAAACTCATTGACAGAAGAGATAGGCAACTTAATAATAATAGTAATAATAATAACAGTTGGAGATTTCAACTCACAAATTTCAATAATAGTGTAATAACTAGGCAGAAGACAAACAAGAAAATATTAGAGTTAAGCAATGGTATAAACAAACAAGGTCAAACTCACACATCTATCAAATACTCCAACAGAATGTACATTCTTCGTAAGAACACATGGAACCTTTCTGCAGAATATATCGTATGCTAAGACATAAGTCTCACAACATATCTGACAGAGTTAAAGTCATACAAAGTGTTTTTCAAACACAAAGAATGAAAATAGAAATCATCATGAGAAAGTCTGACAAATATATACATACATGAATGGTCAATTGATTTTTAATAAAAGTGTTCAAAAAATTCAATGGGATAAGAATAGTCATAGGCTGTGTGAATGAGAAACAGTGAGAATAACTTCACAAATAGGTTGTAGAATCATTTTCTCAGATTATAAATAATTTCAAATCACTCAATAAATAGTAAAATTTAAAATTCTCCATTACATTCCTCTTAATTATTGAGGAGTTTATTAATAATATGATAAACTAATTACCAAAAAATACTTAACAGGATAAAGAGTACTTTGGCAAGTTTCAAGATTAAGACATTTGGTAATTCTTTGTAAGATTTTAAGTTTTTTTTAGTTCATTAAATAGGAAAATCTAATAATATATTATTACCATTACTTCTTAGTATGAAAAATAACCAGAGAATTTACTTATAACTCTTTTGTGACACTAGACACTTTCCACCTTAACTGTACATCCTCTTTTAACAGCTTCACCTTTGTCCTGTTGATTCAGTTTTTCATTATCACTTTTCCTTGCCACATAACTAGTATCAGACCATATATATTAAATAGGCCATCAATTACTATTTTCTAACAAATAAGTGAATACGGTCGCTTTTGCCCTGAATCATGCCTTTCATATTTTCATGAAATGATAAAAAGTAACGGAATTTTAAATGTATGGAATTTTCTAAATTTTATAATCTTTTTTAAATCAATATCAATCATGTAATAGTCAACATATACTAGTTGTATATCTAAATGTGTGTGTGTGTGTGTGTGTGTGTGTAGGGTAAGTAAAAAAAGATGGTCAGACTTTTTTGCCCTGCCACCATTAGAGGTAATGATGGGCACCTAAAGAAGGGTGGGGCGTAGCATCGCATGGTGGAGTGGGTGTGCCTGAGTGGGCGCACCTGGGCCTGGAGGGACGATACATAGGGGAGGCGTTATAGGCCTGCAGGGGCACACGCAGAGAGCACAGGGAAAAAGAGTGCGGCAGCAGCAGTGAGAGCACGTGGCAGAAGTGGCAGCAGTGGGACCCTGAGATGCCACCAGAGATCCCCAGAAGGTGAAGATTTGCCAGGGACTAGGAGGCCTGCTAACCTCCTGGCCCCCCCAGCCACCCTAACTGCCCTGTACATGGTTGCCTCGCTTCAGCAAGATGATTAAAAGCCTGCCAAAAGCCATCGACGGCTCCAGGACTTGTTCTTGCCTGTCTGCATGAATCATAGGGAAACTGCATTGGTGCCAGGATGGCATAGTAGGCTGGCACAATAGTTAGTTTGTAAGAGCGAGAGAGAGAGAGAGAGAGAGAGAGAGAGAGAGAGAGAGAGAGCGAATTCAAAGAAATCGGTGCATGCAAACTTCTTAAGTATATAGGAATAAAAAAGCAAAATGTGATAGTAATGCTATTTACTCAGTCTTTAATTTTTCATTTGCTATTTCACTGGGTTTCCTCCTATATAATAACACAAATTTCTATGAGAAGATTCTTCTCAACTCAACAAAATAGAATTGAGTATTATTTCCTCATACTTTAAACTCTTGATTTTTATTTCATTTAAAAACATATGTAAAAAAGAAACATTTCTTTAAAAACTGAAAACATTAAACTCAGGTATCATAAAACAAACACACACATATATGAACTTGTACATGAGCTAAAATGTGTCATGTACATTCAGAGATTCATGTAAAGTTATTTTTTTCTTCTTTGTCTACTAGGAACTATTTCCAGCCATAATGGTTTATCTCAGGCCTTTGTCAACTGTTTCCCAGTTGTAGGGAGCACTATATGTATGTATTTCCTAGCAGTATTAGAATCAAAGATAGCATTTTGCTTGTCTTGTATAGCACTCCCAAATCTAAGAAACTGCATCTCTATAAATTTAGTTAACATCACTGAAAAGATAATCTTTAAATACATCAGTGGGGTGCTTATCGGTGTGTTACGTGCTTGCATGTGCACTTGAAGGCATTTGTATATGGTAGAAAGGCTGGAAAAACCGTTACGTACTTTGGGGTGCTTCTAACACTTACTATATGAACACTGAAGGTTTTTTTCTCAGATACTCAGATACTTTTTCCAAAATGTGCCAAAACAAAACCACTTAGAGAATATGAGCTAGCCTAGAGATTAATAAAACCTCCAACTTCACAGACTTCCACAAATGATGATTTGAAAACAACAGATAATTTTAAGCTATCAAATATTTCAATACTCCACTCTGTTTGTTTCTATGACATTTTTATTCCATACGAAAGATCTGCTAAAAGGAGTTGTAATGGCCTTCTGGGACAGGAAGAATAAGGTTTCTGTAGAAAATATTAAATTAATTTTGATGGTGATGCAAAGTTAAGGAAGGGATGTTAAGGGATGGCTTGTTGCCACAGGGTGGGGTTTTGTTTTGGTATCCTTTTAGAGGCTGCAGGTGTTTGGCACCAGTTAAAATCGGGGCCAGCTGTGATATTTCAGTTCTGATATTTTCCTCCCAATAGTTCTCAGAAGTGATGCTGCAGGGTGATGTCTTACACCTGATGTATTCAACTTGTGTGGTACAAATGTGAAGATTCTGTTAAATAACACTAGTTCTGCGACACCCTTTTCCTTCTCTTCCCCACCCACAGGTCATGGCATGAAGGAGGAAGAAAACATTAATCAGAAATTCAGTCATTTGTGTATTTTTTAATTGAGCCATTCATTCAAAGATGGTAATAGACTAGAATTACCAAATACACACTCTTCTGCAAAATACAAAAAGCAGGATAACACATTCTCTTTTGTTTCTCATGGTAGATAATGATGCTTTTAAACCCTCTCAGTGGTGAGATCCATACCTATTTTTGCAGGAATTTGTATAGTTTCTATTAAAAGCTGCATTTTCTTTTAAGTTTGTTTGGGTTAGAAAACCTCAAACCACAATGTATTTCATGCACATGTTCCCAAGGGTACGTTAAATAGGACCATACTGAGGTCATCTAGTAAGTTTTTTAAACTTTTTAAGAATTCCTTTAATGTATCTGCAAAATCTTGGCCTGAATAAAAATAGGTATTTTAAGAAGGCACTTGGAAAAATGACTATTAAAATCTATATGCAGATAATCTATTATACTTCTATATTGTGCAGAGTTTTCCACAGATAATTTATCATTGAGGGAGAAAAACAATAAAGCGTCCTCTAAAAGGGTTTTGGATCAAAACTTCCCAGAGCTCTCAGTAAATCCATACCAAAACCCCCATGGTATTCTTGACTGACTTAACGGTATATACCAGTAGGATCATTTTAACTCAAAGGTCTCAGCATATAATCAGAGGATAAAAGGCAGACGACCTTATATCTATCCAAGGAAAAGAAATCATCTGTTCAGTTCACTCAAAAAATCAAGTTTTCTTGAAACATGAGACACGATGAGATTATTTAGGTTAAAAAATGGTTTCTACCATCACGTAAATTTTTGTTTGGCAAGTTCAAATCACAGACGAAATGTAAACAGCCTACTTAATAAGTAGGCCCACAAAAAATTTTCTTCTGCAATTTGATGTTTGCAATCTTTTTTTCATTAGATGTACTCCTTTTCACTTCATCAAAGTCTCACTTCCTGTGCCACATTCCAGGCCTGTGCTTTCCCCATATCACTTTTCAGTTGAGCTAGCAGCTGTGCTGGCATAGCACATCCAAGGATAACCAGGCCACAGGCATCAGTGGGGCAGTCCCATATCTGAACAAAAGTGGCCAGTTCCCTACACACAGGCCCAAGAAACTCCATAGTGCATCACAGGAAAAATAAGAAAGGACACCTTAAACAGATATCACACATTCAGAGAAAATGAAAAAATAAAAGAATTTTCAGTAATAAGTGACAAAAGGTTAAGAACTTCTTAGCACAGTTTGCAGATGCATTATCATAAAAGAACATAGTTAGAACTCAGTTTTAAGCTAATGACCCCCACAGTGGCAGCTACAATGGACTTGAGTTTCTGCACTAAACAAAGGAAGGTAAAAGATGGTATTACAAAAATATAACCATAAAGAGCAACACCATAACCATGAAAGTTAATTGAACATTTGCCATATGGCAGTCCCTACTATGTGTCCTTGACAAACATAATCTTATTTAACACTTAAAACAACAGCGAGAAAAGATTATATGTAACCACTTTACTGTTGTGGAAAATGAGTCTAGTTTATAAAACCACCAGATGAATTTGACTCCATTGTCTTCACTATTATGTTATGCTTAGTCCCCTGAGCTTTCCAACGTAAGATTTTTCAACCAGTGTTCCAGATAAAGCTTTTCAGCTCCATTTAGAGGTGAATAGTAGTCACTTTATCATTTGGAAAACCTGTACTTTTCAGGGCAAACCAGATAATTCACTTGTGGACTTATGCATCAACATATATCTATTGTGTATCTACTATTTAAGTCAATTTTAATTTATTTTTCAGAAAGGAAGAAAAATACAAAATCACTCTAAATGGTACATACGATAAAAATTTGTTAAATGAGAACCTTCTATGTAGTTATTCTGTAGATGTCTTCTTAATTTATGCTCTATTTTAATAATTTATTTTATACAAATTAAAATAAAATTTCCTAATTTTCCACATTTTATATTTCCTGCAAAATTCAAAATTTTGTGGAATTCTTTCTGAAAGAGTCAAAAACTCCAAGGCATAAGGTGCTGTCCTTGCCACTCATGGGAAAGCCGTATTTACAACTGACATAGTCATCTTTGCTTATTTTTAAACTGTAATGGTACTAGATTTTTTTCTCGTTATAAAAAGCCAATTAAACTTTATAAGTACATATTAATAATTTAATTTCAAAGGATAAAATTATATATATAAAAAGAACCAACTCTATGCTTTTATAACTAGGGTTCAATTATCACTATTATTGTATGATTATAAATTTTAAATTTTGAATTCTAACAATTGGAATCTAAATTTTGGTTGGTAAGAAGGTGGGTTTTGGAGACTTTTGGGGTAGTAGGAAAAGATGGTATTCTAGCTGAGGTAATATCAATCTTCTCCATTTGGAAAATGAGCTAAGTACTAAAGATATGTCATAGATCAATAATAGAAACTTCTTACTGGTCCAAAATAATTGTAATAAATAAATTAAATGGAAGCATACAAAGAGAAGTTGGGAATGAAAAGACTAATAATCCTACATTTATCTGAACCAGTATATAAAGTGAGTACTTTTAAGATGGTAGATGGGGGTTTAAATCCTTGTTCATCAAAATCTAACTAAAATCTAGGAAACATGAGAATATACATAGTGGTTTTAAAATAACAATATTTTCTTTGTTGCCCTGATAAAGCACAGGTGAAGTAACATAAATGATGATGGGAAAAGTCTTGGGAAATAGTTCCTGAGAAATGAGTTAAATACAAAGTCCTGCACCCCTTAGCACCACTTTAAAGCAGGAAGGTAGTAGAAAATCCCATTTCCCCACAACAAACCAAAGTTTGGCCCGATTCACAGACATGAAAAGAGAAAACTGGCTACCTGATCTACTACATTCAGAGTTTGTGCATTACTACCTCATTGCAAGGCATCTCCAGGCAGTAATCCATTGAGGTGGGGGACCCTTTCACAAAACACAGCACATATTAATGGGGTGCCCTCAACTCAAATTCTTGCTGACTGTTGTTTTATTATGGACAAAGCCTTGCCATCCTTACAGCCTTGACAGAAAAATAGCATAAAACAGAATTCTGAACTCATTCCTTTTTTTCTTCGATAACTGTTATGACCATTAAATGCATTTCAATTCTCTTTTGAACATATTTATGTAAGATAAAGTACCAAAGTTAGGTTAGTTTCCAGCAAGGCTTGCCTCCCTTATAAAAAGTGTACTTTATTTTCAATAACTCATTTTAAAGAAAATTCTGCTACTATATAAATAAAAACAAATTTTAAAAGCCTTGTAATTCTTAAATGTTGGAAACTGACAAGATATATGAATAAAAATAGTGAAAGTTTCACAGAAAAAATGAGTTTATCTACCTTTGGGGATTAATAAATGTATCTGAGAAATGATTACTTATTTGCTTGCAGTGATAGTAACTAGAGCAATAAAACCAAACTTATTTTAACATCATCTAAAAAATAATCATAGTATGATAGAAGAAATTTATCTTTAGGTAATACCATTCCTGGGCCTAAATAGGAACTTGCAAAAAATACACAGCAAGATTATCTATTTAAATACAATTTAGTCTTTGTGTGTATGTGTTAATAATACACATTAATCAAAGCATATAAAAGCTTCTCATTGGACAATTAATTATGACTTGCTTTGCACATTTTCAGATAGCCATATAATGAGAGTTGGACTATAATTGTGGAAGTTCTCGTATTTCTCTCTGCTGAGAATGATTTCCGAGGGTCTGACCTTAACCTCTCAATTGTCTGCAAGTCTATTTTTTAGGAAAAGCAAATTTTCCTGACCTTGGAAACTTTACTTCATGACTGCTGAAGAATTATGTTGGATCTGATAGACACAAAAGTATGATTGCAGACAGCCACTTCTAAATTCTGATTCTATTTTGTTTCAGACTACAGTTTAACACAACAGTAAATTAAAAAAATAGTCTTGTGATATGAATTCAAGAGTAATGATCAATTAATCTAGAGAGAAAAGAGAGACAATTTCTTGTGCTCTTAACCACAATATACTAAAAACTTTAAAAAAACAAACCTGAGGTTCTGCAAATACAGTCTTCATGCTGTTGATCGGGCCATAAGGTACCCCACTGCCTTCAAAGAGACATAACCACTTGCTGGTCATTTCCTTTTCAAACCTGGGCACAGACCAAAGGAACATATTTTATTCACTAAATTATAAAATCTTTCTTGTTCAACCTTTTTTTTGTTACATGGCCCTGTTTCAATGCAACCGATAATGGAGAAAATGTTTGTAGGCTTTCTTTGGTCCCAGTTTTGAGAAAATGTTGTTTATATGAAATCTTGAGTTATTATGTAATGGTAAGAATAGCCAACCAGGTCCCTTTGAAATCCACCATTCAAAATATAATTCCTTCTATTTCTTTTCATGTGCACATTTTGAACAAGAGTCTCTCAAAGAAGAAAGACTATGGAGGAGAATGCATTGAGTTTCAAATGTGTTTTTGAGTATTCTATAGATATAATAATGTTAATAATATCATTGCAATTTCACACATGCTATTATTGTGTAAATATTGTTTAGTTATCCGGCACACTACATCAGGTTAAGGTACACAAGGACATACTAAATTGCCCTCAAAACAAAAAAATTAATGATGTTTTAAGCTATATGTTTTACCACTATTATATTTAAAGTGCATCAGAATCAAACAATCAAAACAATTTATCTAAAATCCACCTTATCTACTTATTTATTTGCACTGTGATTTAGTAATAAATACAAATCTAGACATCTAAAAGACTGATAGTTCGATTTAGCCAATGACAATCGAATCCATCTAACTCCTTTGTCTCTGGTTTTTTTTTTTTTTTTAATACAACTTAAAATTGGACTTGACAGACACAAAAACTTATTTATTTTCTCCATTAGGTCTTAAGGAAAGAACAAAATTAATGAATGATAATTACTTTTTTATATTGCTTCTCTGTGAATCTAAACAAAATGCTGTCTGTAAAGAAAACTCAACATAGTTTGTAATACATGAAGAAGTTTAGAATTGCTAATTTTTTAAATAGCAAACTATTTTTGGTTAAGTAATTAACAAAGTGAATAGAGATTTTTTTTAAGTGTTAAAATAGATTGACAGCAAGTAAAATGGTTAACTAATATGAAAGAAGTAGTGAAAATACAGCAGAAACAGTATTTATAAAACTTCAGCTCCCTTTATACATAACTAGACTTAATCTCAAATCTGCAGATTCCATGGGAAATATACTAGAGTAACATACTTGTTTCACCATCTTAAAAAAAGTGTGAAGTATCACTAATTTAAGTATCAATACTTATTGTACTCTAATAGATAAAAAGAACGAAATTTGATTTAATGTATTTGCTAAAAGATGGACTACTATATGAAAAATAACATTTAAACATACAAATTTTTTACATGAGTTGATAAAATTTTTTAAAGAAGGCTGAATTACTTTTCAGTAACAATGTTATTAATCCTATACATGAATCCATTTACTCTGCAACCAATTAGAGAATGCCTGCTATACACCAGCATTGATTTTGATCTTTAAATACCTACCTTTCCTTTCCATTATGATAAAATTTTTTCATTATACCTCTTAATTATAGCTCAATAATGTTAACTAACCCATTTAGTAAATAATAAAATACTTGCAAATATCAAAACTTTTTTTTAATTTTATATATATTTTACATCATGCTTCCTTTTTCTTTTTTTCATTCTTACGTTTTGTATAATGCATGTGTCTCCTTTCAGGTGTAAACCCCATACAATTCCCATCACCAATTCACCCATACACCATCACCATAGTCCCTTGTGTTCTTGCCTCCCCTGTTTTGCTCCATCTCCCTTCCCCTCCCCTCCAGAGTGCCCCAGTTAATAGTTGCTTGTTAATTTTGTTTTTAAAGTGGTAACACCAATATAAAAGTTTAGCTTTCTTCCATTAATCAATTCTTCATATCCATATTTTTTTTTCAGTGACTGTTAATGTCATCTCCTGGCCAAGAATATGTATATCTCAGGTATACATAGACATATATCACCAGAATGCTATATGCTGAGAGAATAAAAGAGATACTTGGAAACTTTTCAGTCAGGGTGTCGATTATTTCAGTTTTTGTAAACAGAGTGTAAAAATGGTAATTCTGATAAAATTTTCAACACAAGTGAATTTATCACCATTGGATTCACCCAAGTGGCCCAAAAGATCTGCAGATAGAATACATGTCAGTAGTCAAACAAACCCATGGCTGCAGGCTCATCAAGAGAAAACTCAGGGGAATAGTTGAGTTTTAGTATTTATGTAAGCTTTTCACCACTGGGCAAAAGAGGAATTTATGTTATGGAAGACAATAGATGTGATTTAGAAATGAGACTGGAAAGAGAGGCAAGGTCTGGAGCTGCATTTGTGACCACTGTTTGTGCATTTGTGTGGGTGTGGGTGTGGAAGTCTTCATAAATGCCTTAAACTAAATCAGTTAGAGACAGAACATTGCTGCATTCCGCTGCTCCCAGTGGACACATTCATCATTTTCTTATGAAAATTTATCACTTGATCTAAATCTGATGTTGAATCCTTTCTTTTATCTATGCAGAAAAGCTGTAAGCACATGTTTTTATTAACCACAAAAATTCCTTTAAAAAAAGAAAAGAGCTGATCTAAATCACTTAGGGCTACACGATTTTGAAGGTAAGAAAGAAGGGTGTCCTTACATACAATTTAATGAGTCTAGAAACCAGAGTCTCCTTTGGGAAGTTATTTCGAGACTTAGAAAATTGAAATTTAATTGTAATTTTACTAAATCTACCCATTTATTCCATTCCATACTCTTGTTGAATTCACTTGATGGCAGAAGGAGTATTGTTACACAAATAGAATCATTTAAATAGAGGAAACATTGCTGCATAAAGATGGATTTGAATTTAAATTTTCTAGCATCAAAATTTAACTTAAAAAATAAACAAAAATTTCTCCTTTGTATAGAATGGATTAAAGTTGTAGCAAAATCCACGATAAGAGAGAATCCAATGAGATGTATACAAGGAAGATGGCAGTCAAAAAGGGTGGGAGTCAGGAATAATCATAACATGGTGATAATTAAATTCTGGTCATTGAAATGTTTGGTCTGTATTTTGAAGACTTTATCCTTACAAGCACATTATAAAGTAAGTTTTAATTTCATTTGACCAACTGGAAATTCTGATCTGGAGAAATTAACTTACTCAAATTTATGTAGCTATTTTTCCCAAAATTTTTGAGATATAATTGACAATAAAAACTGTATACACATACATTGTACAGCATGATTTCTTAAGGTGTGCAATGTGATAATTTAACACGCATATACAGTGAGATAATTACTACAGTCAAGTTAATTCACAAACCCATCACCTATGGGTTATCATTTTTCAGTGATAAAAACAGCTAAGGTTTACTCTCTTAGCAAATTTTAAATACACAATGACAATTATTACCTATTATTCCATGCTATAAGTTAAATTATCAGAATTTATTCATCTCATAATTGAAATTTTGTACCCTTTCACTAATAGTGTCCTATTTTCCTTTATTCTCTCCTTCCCCAGTCACCTATGATTCTATACTCTTGTTCTATGAGTTCAACATTTTTTAGATTGTATAACACTGTAAATTCCCTGCTCCATGCTATGGAAGGGTGGAGCTGGGCAGGGAGGTAAAGCTTGAAAAGACTAGGAAAATGAAGGAGAGAAAAACGGAGAAGCAGAGAGATAAAGAAGACTGAGGGAGGCACATGGAGCAAAGAGACTTGTAAAGAAGTTGTGCTTGTTTCTTGGCCTTGGACTTGTACAACGGATTTGGGACATGGAAGGAGAAACCTGGAAGAGACACATGTGGGTGAGAGATCCATGGGAGGCTACAGTAGCAGCCTTTATCTTGATTTTGATTTTGCTCTTTACCCTCCAGACCTGCCTGACCCCTTCTGCACCAGAAGCTGTCTTAGATTTGTGGCAAGCTTTTGGGCTTCAGCTTCCCTGCTTTGGGCCAACCCTGTTTGGCTGGGAATTTACCCAGGAGGGAATGGATAATTTAGGGTGTTAAAATGGAAACTATTTTTCTCTTCTCTCTATTAAACTATTTTTCTCTTCTCTCTATTGCACACTAATTACATTAAAGTTCATTTCTACTGAAGGTTTACACACTAGTGTATGTTTTGTCTTTATGCAGTGGATGGCAGCACCTAGCTAAAGCAGGCAGGCTTGGGGTTCCAGAGTGTCCTCACTCTGCCTGCTGTAAGTCAAGCCATACAATATTTGTATTTCTGTGTCTGGCTTATTTCAGTTAGCCCTAAGGTACTTTTTCACTTCCATTCACTTCCATTCATCTCTTGCTGCTTTTAGCAAGAGTTTGCTTTGTGCCAATCATCAAAACCATAAAAGAGACAACCTCTAAATTCAGAAATCATATAGTCTAATGGAGAACACAGTTATGAAAATTGATAATTTACAATGCAGGTACCCAAGACAGAAACAAAAAAAAAAAATAGAAAGGACAACTTACTGTTGAAGTACCAAAAAAAAAAAAAAAAAAAAAAGGTTTCAAAGATAAGACATTTGAGCCAGGTGTTGAAGGATTAGTTAGAATTTTTCATAAGAAAGATGGAAAGGATCTTCTAAGCAGAGAGAGCAATGTGTATAAAGATTCAACCTGAAAAAAAAACTGAAATTGCCTATTCTCTGAGCAGGAACATATGAAATGGGAAAGTGGGGTTAGAACCTGAGCATGAGTTATCTTGTCTGCTGTGCTAAAGATACTGGATTTCTACTAGCAATGAGGAATGCAGTGAGGTCTTTCAGCAGGGGCTGGTATAATCAGCACTGAAAGGAAGGATGTAGATAAGACTTACTGGAGATATTGACAGGAGACAACATAATCTCTCCCTCTGAATCATCTCAAGTCTGCCATTCTATCAGCATCTTTCACTTTATTGTCAATCATAAACAAGGTTTTATTTTGGAAAAACAAGTTTTTTTGACATTATTATCTCTTTTAGCTACCATCCTATTTATCTTTTTGCAATCCTATCAATACTGCTTGAGCCTCTAAAATCTGTCTTGTCCTCAATGCCTTCCTACTCAGTCTCCAAGGGTCTCATGTGTCCAATCTTCAAATTCAAGATTGTTTTCATAGTTTTCATTTTATATGCTCTTGGGTAGCACCTGACACTATTGACTTTCCCATCTTTAGGTCCTATGGCACTATACCTTTAGAATTTTCATACTTCTTTGTACATATCTAGCGGGAAGGGCATTATTATTTTACTTTTTTTTCTAGTTCCTATATTCCTTGATATTCCTGGGTATCATTATTCCTTGCTATCTATTATTTATATGACTTATGATTATTAAGTAATCATGTCATATTGATGAGGATGACACCCAAATCCATTTGTTTAGCCCTGATCTTTCCCAGTTCCTTTTTTTCCCAATTACAAGAGGATATTTACACTGAGATACACTAATACACTATTAATCCCATAAATACAACATGCCTATCGATGACTTCATTTCCATTTCCCACATAGACCTAGTATTCCTCCCTTACCTTAACTCACATCCTTAGCTAAATCTGGAACCCCTTCTTTTATCATACCTTATAAATTATACATAATACTTCTGCATAATCAACTTTTCAAAAATTTAAGTTTTATTCCTCTATTCTCATTGTTAATATCACAGTTCACATCCTTGATTCTTCACACTTGGACTATGGCAATAAATGATTACAAGCTTATTACCTTCAATCTTTGTCTTGTCAATAAATCACAAATGTTAGATATGTATCAAATCTGCCCAACTATGTCCTCCCACAGGATAGTTATTTCCTCTCACACTACAAAATCAAATTGTTTTTTGAATGTTATATCCCCAGAACTAAAACATAGTTGGCACTCAATATTTGCTGAATGAATGAATATAGATTTGGGAGGAATAAGAGACTCTCAATCACATTAGCTTAAATTAATAGGGTAGAATACTTTTTTCCAAAACTCTTACTGAGGTTAGGTTTACTTAAACCTTGAGTTTGAGAAAAGTAAGACAAGTTGAGGCTCTTAGATTTAAATATTACAACATGTTCTCCCTTTTATTCTTATAAACTTGTCTCTAGATTCTGTGTAGAAGTATATCTTACAGAAAATAAAATTTAAGTTTACAAAAACTAACCTAAAATAAAATGCTTAAAACATAATGCTTCAATTTAGGGACTGCCTATGTTATCCAGAGAACCATAAGTTCTCAGCAATTAAAAAGATCTTAAAATTAATCTATTGTTTTCAATAATTCTAAAATATCAACATACTCTGTACACTGGAAATACTTCTAGTAATAGGGAACATACTGATAGATTACTGTAAGTATTCAGATATGGGAAGTATGCCACAATAGGAAAGACATATGTGGATGGAGTTGCGTTTGAGTCACGGCCCCAAAACCTTAATAAAAACATCAATTAATAACATTTTTCCAGTCAGAACAACCATTTTTTAAGCACAGTGCAAGGTTCTATGCTAAAGAATTTACATGCATTACTTCATTTAATTCTCTCTAAAATATTTCGAAGTGTGTATCATCATTACGTTCATTTTAAAGATGAACAAAATCAAGAATTTGTGAGCTTAAGTAAACTTTAAATTCATTATCAACATTAAGTAACATGCTGCAAGCATATCCTGGCCTCAAAGGTCATGTGTTAACCACCATTTTCCACTGCATGACTCTTGTAAATGAAGCATGGGAGAGTAGACCAGACAAAACTCTAATGACGTGCTGCTGAAGACGAGCCACACAGAAGATGTCAAGAGTTTTCAAATCCAACATCTTGTTATATGTTGCCTGAGATCCTTTTATGTACTAGGTACCACAAGAAATATTTTGCATATTATTTTTAGTCCTGATAATCCTATTAGGTGAATTTTATAATCCCCATGAATCAGGAAACTAAGGCCTTTAGAAGTCAAGTAGGGTAAGCCTCAAAAGGCTCGATCGAGTCAATCAGTTGGTGAAATCTTGAACTGGTCTTTCTCCATGCACAATATAGACTGCTATATGTCAACATTAAGCCACTCAAATCTATCATGCAATGCCACCCTTACACCATTGACAATTAAGCTACTGATTAACCTCAAGAGTTGGAGGATAGGAGCATCAATGTAAGAAATCACAGTTGGTCTTCATTACAATTGGGGATACCATAATAGGGAGTGACAGTGCAGAGATTTCAAGCTAGGCAAGGAATAGTAAAAAGGACACATTTTACCAGGCTGGTAACCAGGATAGTTGAGACAATTTAAAGAGGCAATAACATCAATGTAGCTTGTGGAGACACTAATAGTGGTTAATGATTTTGTCCTTTTGTTTCATCCTATTGGTTAAGAGAAAGATCAAGTCTCAGTTACAGTCAGTGATGAAAGACAATGCCTACTGGGGATTATGTAATGTCCACATCTGAACTAACCTTCATTTCCCAAGAGTTTGGGATGCCCCTGGACAAGATCCAGAGATTTAAAAGTCAATGACAAAAACTGGGGGGAAATGAAAGATTTTCTTTACCTATCTCCTGCTATACTATGTGAGATACTCAAATATCTTTCTTCCATTATTTTCAGAGTTCCCTTGAGCAGAGAATAGGGCAAAGTTTGTTTATGGCAAAAGTGAGTTATATTACATTTTATTTGATAAATGCATTTCACTTTGAGGTCAGAAATGAAAGTATTTCAAGAATAAACTGTATATGGGGATTCTAGAGTCTACCAAGACTCTAAATTTTTGAATATTCTGTACTTTTCCACATAAAATGTCTGGGCTCCAGATTATGCAAGAGAGTAACATGGCTTCAGAGGAGGTTCCCTGCTTTGCTCCAGGAAGGATAATTTGGAGTGGTCCAGAGGGACACTGGACTGAAAGGATCCCATGACTTGGGACAAAACTATGCTCAAGGTTAGGGGCGTGTCAGGGAGAAGAGAGTTGCTTGGTGTGAACCTAATCATGATAGAAACACACAAAATTCCTGGGGTGTGCCAACTGGGAAGGGAACCCAGGAAAGAGGAAAAAAGCAGAAGTGTGTTGCCTTTTCCCAAACCTCCTTCAGAACTTTCTCAGAGACGCAGTACTGAGAGTTTGTAACACAGGCTTCAAGGACTGGGTCTGGAAACCCAGAGAGAAAGGCTATCAGTGGTACCAAAGGTATGAGCCACCTGCGCACACATTCACTAGAGATTGGACCCTCTGTCCTCCAGGACCTAATCCCCAGAAGAGGCATTCCCTTATAGATCAGCACTCCCTGACCATACAGTATAATCCACTGCAAAATTGGAAAGCACCCGTAAGACACTTGAACATACAACAAACTAGAAATGTAACAAAGGAATATGGAAAAATATAATACACACCACTTGACTCCTTCAGGAAATATTTCACCATAAAGAACACATCCTCAGAAACCAACCACAAAGTCATGGAAGATATTTTCTTCCTATCAGATACAGAATTCAAAACTGTCATGAGAAAGGAATTCAAAGAATGAAAGAAAATACAGAGAAGCTGATGAAATATATACATGAAACCTCAGAAAAACAAATCAATGTCCTTAGAAACAGAATTAATAAAGGGAAGATGTAAGTTGAAGCTTTAAATAATATAATAAGAGAGATGCAAGATGTAAAAAGTTCAATAGAGGGGAAAAATTCTAGAGAAAATTATTAAAGTAGAATAGACTAAATGGAAGAGCAAATCAGTGACCTTGAAGATAATAATACACAAAGAAAACAGGTAGAAGAAAGAGAAATATGAAGAAAAATGAAATAAGTAGTTCAAGAAGTAGCCAAGTCCATAAGGAAAGGCAATATAAGAATAATGAGTATTCCAGAAGGGAAGAAAGAGAAAGGGGAGCAGAGAACTTATTTAAAGAAATAATAGAGGAAAACTTCCCAACGTTGGAAAAGAATTAAATATACAAGTTTGTGAGGCTCAAAGAACACTTAGTTAACTAAAGGTAATGAGCCCAACACAAGACACATTTAGTGAAAATTCCAAGAGTTCAAGATAATGAGACAATCTTGTTGCTGGTTAGTGGGGAGAAGGAGATAACCTATAAAGCTACCTCAATCAGGCTTATATTATGACACATCTCTCTCTCTCTCTCTCTCTCTCTCTCTCTGTCTCTCTCCCCCCTCTCTGTAAAATTACAAAATATGAAAACAGACATAGGGAATTACACATTAGTCATTGGGAATTTCAAAACATCATTTTCACATATGAACAGATCAACCAAGCAGAAAATAAACTGGGAATTTCAAAACACCATTTTCACATATGAACAGATGAACCAAGCAGAGAATAAATAAGGACACATTAGTCTTAAACAAAGAATTACCTACAAAGTCTTAGTAGATATCTAGAGCACTACCCCACCCCCCAAAAAAGCAATGCACATTCTTCTCAAGTGACATGGGACTTTCTCCATATTGATCATATACTGGGGCACAAAACAAATACCAATAAACTTCTGAAGATTGAAATCATGCCAAGCACCTTGGATCATAATGGTGAATAAACCACAAAAAGGAAGCAGGAAAAACCTCTGATAATTAAAAAGTATAAATTGAACAGTACGCTACTGAATGACTGTTGGGTTAACGAGAAAAATGAAGAAGAAATTTAAAAATACCTCTAAACAAACTAAAACAAGGACACAACCTATTAGAAATTATGGACACAGCAAAAGCAGTACTAAGAAGGATACTATAAGCAGTACTATAGCAATACAGGGCCACAGCAAGAAATAAGAAAGCGCTCAAATAATCTAATCTCACATTAAAGAACTAGAAAAAGATAAACAAAATCAAAAGCCAGTAGGGGAAAGGAAGCAGTAAGAATTACAGCAGAAATAAATGAAACAGAAATAAAAAGACAGACCAAAAAGATTAATGAAACCAAAAGTTAGTTTAAAAAAAAAAACATATAGCTAGGCTCACATGAACCAAAAAGGTACCAACACCCAAATACCAAAACCAAAAGAGAAGTTATAACAAACATCTCAGAAATTTAGAGGATCATAAGAGATTACTATTCATATTTGTACACTAATAAATTGAATAACCTAGAAGAGATGATACATTCTTAGAAATATGAAACGTTCTGAGACTGAAGCAGGAAGAAATAGAAAACCTGAACAGATCAATCACAAGGAAGGAAATTTAAACAGTAATTAAAAGTCTTCTAACAAACAAAAGTCCAGGACCAGATAGTTTTACTAGTGAGTTCTACCAAATCTTCAAAGCTGAGTTAATAATTAGTCTTCTGGGGCTTCCCTGGTGGCGCAGCGGTTAAGCGCTGCGCTGTTGGGCTGTCGGCAGCGGCGACGCGAGTTCAATGCCCGGCCAGGGAGATTCCCAAATGGCGTGGCAGACCTCTCCTGCCTCGCCCGCTGCTCCCCTCAGCAGTGTTTTTCCATCAATCTGCGTGTTCGGCTCCCCACTCTGATAAACCCTCTCGCTGCCCCACACCTCTGGCCTGTACCCCAGCTTGTATGCATAAATTAAAAAAAAAATCTTTAAAAAAATAAAAAGTCTTCTCAAGCTCTTCCAAAAAATTCAGAAGGAAGAGAACACTTCCAAACACATTTTATAAGGCCCTGATACCAAAACAGAGAAAAAAAGAAAAGTATAGCCCAATTTCCCCAATGATAAAAATGCAAAATTTCTCAACAAAATCTAAGCAAACGAAATTCATACACAATGACCAAGTGGGATTTATGCCAGGGATATAAGAATGATTCAACATTGAAAATCAATTAATCACCAATTCAACTAAAAGAAAGTTAAAAATTAGATGATATATCAATAGATGCAGAGAAAGCATTTCATAATATTCAACATTCATTTATGATAAAAAAAAACCCTCAAAAAGGTGGTGATGTATGGAATATCCCTCACATAATAAAAGCCAAATATGACAAAGCAACAATTAACATCATTCTCAATGGTAAAAAACTGAAAACTTTCCCACTAAGATCTGGTACAAGAAAAGGATGTCTACTCTTACCGCTACTATTCAACATAGTATTGGAAGTACTCTAGAACAATTAGGCAAGAAAAAGATATTAAGGAATACAAATAGGGAAAAAGAAGTAAAGCTTTCAGTATTTGCATACAACATGATGTGCCTAGTTTATCAATCAGTAATTCGGCTTCTCTTTATATACCCTAGGGAATAAGTCCCATTTGAACAGTGAAATATGTAAGGGTCCACTGAAGTATTGGGTGTGATAGTAAGAAATAGGAAATAAGGGATCATTAGTAGGAGAAAAGATAAATTGTGGAATTTTCACACAGGAATGTGCCAAATGGATAAATACAATGAGCCTTATCTACATGTATGAATATGGGTGGATCATGAAATTACAGTGTTTTTATTGAATATAAGAAAAGCAAGTTGCAATGTTACATTTAAAAATACAACATTATATTTAAAATGCTTATGGATTCATCCAAACATACACATCCATGCAATAAAAATACAATAACCAAAAAGACATTCGTGAACTTTAGGATAGCTATTACGTCTGAGGAAATGAAAAAGAGGAATAATCTTGAGAGGTACTAAAGGGACTTTTTCTGTGTAGCATTTTGTTACTTAGAGATATGAAGAAAATATGCTAAGCTGTTAACATTTTCACAACATAAAAAATGTGAGGGCATAACAATGTGTATAATTTACTTTTCTATGCTTTTCTATTCCTGTACCTTTTGGCATTTTTGAAATATTTCACAGCAGTAAAATACAAAATAAGTTTAATCATTTAAGGAACAAATCTACACGGTAATATTCTGGAATTCTAAAAGTATATGGGAAATGGGCCTCCCTGGTGGCGCAGCGGTTGAGCGCTACGCTGTGGAGCTGTCAGCAGCCATGATGCTTGTTCGACGCCCAGCAGGGGAGAATCCCACATGCTGCAGCAGACCTCCCCTGCCTCGCCCGCTGCTCCCCTCAGCAATGTATTTCTGATTTGCCTGTTCTGCTCCCCACTGTCTCTGATGGGCCCTCTCGCCACCCCACACCTCTGGCCTGTACCCCAGCTTGTATGTATAAATAAATAAATCTTTAAAAAAAGTATATGGGAAACATTTATATAATATCATGACAAGTTCTTCCAAAAAGTTTTAAATTATATGTACAATATGTCTAGTCAATATTTATATTCAGTTCTAACTTGTTTACATAGTAATATATTTTATAATTCCCCATTGTTTTTGTTATGATTATGCAAGATATTTATTTAGCTCTCTGGGTTTTCCACAAAACTATTTGGAGTTTATAGGCATAGTTTTCTGCACCTAGTCTTCTGTATACCAAGAAGGTGATGTATTAAGAGATCTTTGATTACTGTTGTGCATTTCTCACAGCAGG
This sequence comes from Scalopus aquaticus, assembly GCA_004024925.1. Lineage (NCBI taxonomy): Eukaryota > Metazoa > Chordata > Mammalia > Eulipotyphla > Talpidae > Scalopus > Scalopus aquaticus. The sequence goes on from PVIJ01002336.1 coordinate 49,147, forward strand.
AGAAACTAAGTCTTTTCATGAGCTTAAAGGCTATTAACTTTTTTTCTTTTGTGTCTTTTCTTTTTAAATATTTGCCCATTTTCCAGTCGTACTGTTTTCCTTTACTTTTTGACTAATAGGAATATTTGCATAGTCCAGCTACAAATCCTTTATTAATTACATATATTTCAAATTTCTTCTAGACTATGACTTGCCTTTTAGCTTTTATTTTTTCATAAGCTGTTATTAACTTGAATACAGACAAATAATTATTCTTTAAGATTTTTGATTTTCATTTTCATTTAACACATAGTATCTAGTTTGTAAGCTTGTCATGAGGAATTAAATGTATTAATACTTAGAAGATGTTTAGAATGGTGTCTGGTACAAATAAATGTTACCTGTGTCAAAGAAATAAAACTACTCTAAGATTTTGAGGAAGCTGAAATATTGGCAGAAGATAGAACAGAAGAATGTAGAGAAAACTTCTTTGGTAGAGGGCAGCATTCTGTAAATGTATTGACCATAGATGTCTCTGTGGACTAAACTTAGTAAATCCAAACCAAACCAATGGGATTCCATAAGATCCAGACTAGAGTCTACAATGTAGTAACTATAAACAGGCCTGTGACACTTCTATAACCCACAGAGAAACAGCTGGAATTTGTTGGTCGGTGCTTCTACCGTAAACAGAATCACAAATTTAATATTTCCTGTAATTTCCTCAGACCTTATTTCCTCTTAGGAATTTATCTCTACATATTACTGATAATTTATGATTAAAATTATCTTCTTTCCCCCTAGCATTCACTAGCTTGCTCTTTTGTCTGCATGTCAATTTACAGGCCACACAAAAGATGGAATGAGTCCATCAAGGGAATCCGGTCACTACCTTCAAGTTCACAGTCACTCATGACTTTTTAGATAACTTGCTCATAAAAACATCAGGCACTTACTAAGCTAAGTAACAACTATGTCCAAGACTCACACTAATTATTTCCACATTAATAAGTCTGTCTATACTAATGATCATCCACAGTTCAGGATATTTTGTTTTAATCACATTTTAAATGAAGTGTGGGTCATACATTATAATGGATTGATCTAATAAGCATTTCTGTAATTGTCCATACAGACTAAGTAACATCACTGCAAACATGATATGCGTAAGTTGTATACTTTGCCAATGTTCAGTGAGACCTTACACTAGGGCTACTCATAATACAAAATAAGCCTCTTAAATTGAGATCACTTTGTTAAGAACTATAATGCACATTTATAGTACAAAAATATTTAAATATCAACAGGCACAAAAAATAAAATCAACTTACCACTCAGAAATAGTTTTGATTTATGCATATCCTTTGACACTTCAGTATGAATATATACTTTTAAAATTTTAAAAGGGGCCACAATGGTTTTCATTTCTTTTTGCTGTGTTAAATTACATATAACATAAAATTTACCACCTTAGTCATTTTTAAGGGTACAGTTAAGAAGTACCCTTCACATTCACATTGTTGTGCAGCCATCACCGTATTCTATCCCTACAACTCTACTTATCTTGTAAAACTAAATCTATATCTATTAAAAAATAACTCCCTGTTCTCCACTTCCCCCCAACTCTGGCAACAACTAGACTTTTTATCTCTAGGATTTTGACTACTCAAAGTACCACATAAGTGGACTGTCATGTAGTATTTCTCTCTTTGTGACTGGTTTTTTTCACTTAACCTAATGTCTTCAAGTTTCACCTGTGTTGTAGCATACTGCAGAATTTCTTTCATTTTTAAAGCTTAATAAAAATTATATAGTATTGCAAAGAATTTAAAGACATGTGTAAATAGAAACATACCCCATATTCATTGTTTGAAAGACAATATTGTTAAAATGTCAGTATTACTCAAAGCCATTATTCAAAGTTAAGGGATTCAATATAATCATTATTGAAATCCTAATGGTATTTTCACAGATATACAAAAACCCATTCTAAAATTCACATGGAGTCTCATACGATCCCAGATAGCCAAAACAATCCTGAAAAAGAAGAGAAAAATGACTCTTATTTCCTCACTTCAAAACTTACTACAAAGCTATAGTAATCAAAACAGTGTGGTACTGACTTTATGACAGACATAGACCATGACTAGAATAGAGACCTCAGAAATAAAACCTCACATTTACATTCTAGTTATTTCTGACAAGATTGCCAAGACCACAAAGTGGGAGGAGGGCAATATTTTATACAAATGGTGATGGCAAAACTGAATATCCACATGAAAAGGAATGAAATAGGATTCTTACCTAATACCATATATAAAAATTAACTAAAGGTAATAATGCAATAAATGTAACAAAATGGAGTTTACTGTAATATATATAAAACACTTAGAAAAAAATATAGGACAGAAGCATCTCAACATTTGATATGACAATGATTTCTTGGATCCAACATTTAAGGCACAGGTAAGAAAGTAAGAAAAGGAAAAATACACATATTGGAGCTCATGAAAAATTTTAAATTTTATAGACAAAAAAAAAGTATCCAAAGTTTAAAAAGGCAATACACAGAATAGGAGGAAATATTTGCAATTTATATATTTATAAGATTTTAAAATCCAGAAGATAAAGAGAACTACAAGTCAATGACAACAAAAAAGTTCAATTCAAAAATGGGCAAAGGATTTGAGTAGACATTTCCACAAATATGATATATAAATGACCAATAAAGACATGAAAAGATGCTCAACATTACTAATCCTTAGGGAAATGCAATTTAAAATTGTAGTGAGATACCACCTCACACTAGTTAGGATATATACTACTAAAAAAAGAGAGAGAGAAAGTGGGTGCTGGCAAGGATGTGCACTATTGGTGGGAATTTAAAACAGTACATTCACAGTAAGAAACGGTATGGCGATTCCTCAAAATACTAAAGTTGGAATTACCATACGACTCAGTAATTCCACTTCTGGGTGTATGCCCCAAAGATTTTAAATGAGAGTCTTGAAGACATATTTGTGCATCCATGCCCATAGCAGCATCCTTCACAATAGCTAAAATGCTGAAGCAACCCAGTTGAACAACAATGTTATGTAACAATTTTGAATTTGACAACCAAATATCCCTGGGAAAAATTAATTACCCATTATTGCACTTAGATGTGTATATTTTCCTAAGGTATATGAGTATTGATTTAATAAACACCCTTGCTGCTAAATCTCTACACATGAATTTATTCCCTAGGATTCATTCCTAGAAATGGAAATCCTTTAAATATGAATAATTTTAAAATATTTTATGTTGATTCATTGAGTTCCTATTTATACATAATTTTATATAATTTATTGAGCTCCCACTAACTGCTAGGTAGGAACCATCTAGGATTTATAGCAGTGAATCAAATAGACATAAGCCCTGATCTTCATGGAGCCTGCTTAGGATACATTTAGGAGAGAAATGAGTAAATTCTTTATTGCTTGTGGAAGTACTATGGAAGGAAAAATTAATCAGAAAAATAAACCCCTAAAATAGGGAATTTTGCTTAATAACAAAAGGAGAGGGATTACCACTTTCCTTTTAATAGGGTGACTTAAGAAGTTCTCAGTGAGAAAAATAAATTCCAATGTATTGTAAAAGCAGTGTCTCTCAAGGAAATTTATAACTATTTTTATCATTTGACTTTTTTTTTCCCAATTTGGTAATCAAAAAAGAAATCTCACTAATTACTAATTTTCAGTTATTTGTACAAAGATGCCTGATTATATTCTTTCAATACTATTCTTTTGATTTTACTCTATATTATTAATACAGCTATAACAGACTACTTTTGTTTTTACCTTAAACTTTTATTTATGGTGGTTTTATATGCACATAATTTTTAGAGTAATTCTTATTCTCATTGTGGAGATAAAGTTAGAATACTCCATAATGACTCAATAGCCTTATCCTGCATCACATACACAGTAATCTCCAAATACCTTATTTCTCCCATAAGCAATTCTGATTTTTTAAATTTTTATCATGCTACCCAATTCTAACCCCAGGTTTTTTTTTATATCTATGCATCCACATAGATTTCTATATAGCATAGGCTATATAACTTGCATATTATTCACTTTCACTATAATTTAGCCATGCATATATACATATCTATACTTACATCATCTATCTATAAATGAGGATCACCACCAGTCTTTAGGTCACTCTCTCTCCAGTAGCTATTGATACCTAAAGCTCATTCCTTAGGAGATCACTAATGTACTAAATTACACATTTGTATTCTTTATCCTTTGTATGTCCTGGGTTTCCCATCTTTGACTTCTTAAAAATGTTACTCCATTTTATCTGGCAGAAAATAAATTCTTTTCCTGAAAAAAAATTCTTTTCCTTATAAGTTATGTGCACTTCCAAGAGAGAGAGATTTTAGATTTTCTTTGAAGGATATTTTCTCTTTAAAGTTGAAATGTATTATGTCTAGGAGTTTTTGGTTTGTTTTTGTTTTTTTTTTTTTTTTTTTTTTTTTTTTTTTTTTTTTTTTTTTTTTTTTTTTTTTTTTTTTTTTTTTTTTTTTTTTTTTTTTTTTTTTTTTTTTGGTCACTTTTCTCAGATACATGGTGGGCTATTTCAACATGCAGCTTCAAATTCTTTTTTTTTTTTAATTCTAGGAAGTTTTCTTGAATTATAGAGTACATGGAAAATCTTAAAACTCTATAAACATAAATAATAGTACTATGATTTAAAGTACTGAAAATGTCTTTTATTACAACATGTATCTTAGCTAGTGTTTCCAGACTTTGTCCTGTTCCCCTGTTTTGGTTTTGTTTCTCAGAGACTCCCATTATGTATTAGATTTTCTTTCACCATCTTCAATATTGGACACATGCCCTTATAATCTTATTTGACATATCTTTCCATTACTTTTTAATTTTTTCAATTTTCCTTACTTTCATTCTATTTTTCCTGAAGAATTACCTATTGTTGATTGATCCTTGTTTGTCCTCTAATTTAATCTTGCTTTTTCTGTGTGTTTAATACTCCCCTGAGTTCTTTGACTTAATTTCTGTATTTTTCTAATTTTTACTCAAGTTTTTCTTTCATGTCATATTCATGGAATAGAAATAAGAGTAGAAAATTTGGAAAGGAGGCACTACAAGAACGGAAACCTGACTCACCCAAGGCCAAAAGCTGGAGGTAGGAGTAGAAGTGATTAACATAGTCATTAAATCAGCTTTAGAAATTAAAAATCCAGCCAACTACTACAGCAAGTATCAGACTTCCATAGAAAGTAGCTGAGGCATAGAGCAGAGGTGGGGTTATGAAGATTGAGGGCCATTGTAGAGAATCACTGGTCCTTATTAATCAACCTAGTCACACTCTCAAAGTAATTAGGTTAACAAAAATTAACTGCACAAAGGAATGAACCCCTCCCAAAGAGAAGACTTTATCAGTGCCATTTCTGCACTGGCAAGGGGGAGCAGCCCTTCTGCCACCCTGTGTCTATGCAGGTGCATCCCTTCACCACCCTTCTCCCTTTACAGAGCAGCAGGGCAGCTCTCCCCCAAGGCTGCATGCCTGTGACCATGCAGGCCTCTCTTTTAGCACATCTGTCTCTTTCAGCACAGCTCTTTCTGCCCACTTGTGTCTGTGCAAGTGTGCTTTACTCTGCCTTCCCTTTTTATAATAAATCTACCCTTTTGGATATTACTAGATTTTCTCTGTCTTGTGGGGAAACTTGCCCGGGAAACTCACTTGTCCCCCTGAAAGGCAAACTCTGGTGAAATTTTTCTCAGAATTAACCCAAGAACCCAGCTCGCTGAACCCAATACCTCTCCAAACTGACTTCAATACCACTTTTCATATCTTTTATTTCCTTTGTATCTGTTATATGAGCATGTCTTTGTGGCATGTTTTCATTGCCTATGGGGATATTATCCTGCTTATTCCCACTTTAAAACCTTACAATAACTTTGAATAGGATTTGATCTCAGTACTCTTCTGTTACTTTTTCCTTTTTATGTAAAAATAATTTTCCTGACTTTTTAAAAGTCTTGGTTCAAATGGTCTTTTTAAACTTCATGGAAATCCCTCAACTTTTTTGTGTTGTTTTAAAAATAAACACAGTACCTGACTTTGCAGAATTTCCTGCCTCTGTTCCGCTTTATCATTTTGAAACCGTGTGCACTGTTACAGGGATTACAGTTGCTGCTGCTGCTGTTTTCCCACCCTTAAACCACCTTTTCCTACCCTTAAACCACCACAAGTTCTTGTCCCATGAAGCCATAAAAAGGAATTCATAGACAAACCCTCAGATAAATAAGCAAAGGGAATAAAGATAAGCAATCTTTATTTAGAGAGTAAAGAAAAGTTTATTTAGAGGAGAAAGAACAAAGGCAAAGACTCCAAAGGCAGCGATGCCAAGGAGGGGCGAAACATGCCCATTGGGCCAGTGTCCAGGAGATATTTAAACCTTTTTTTTTTTTTAATCTAAAATGTTATCATCCTACTTTGTGATTGGCTCTTTCTCTTAGTGGCCACACTCCTCTGGGGAGATGTACCCATTTTCCCAGCTCTTATCTTAGAATTTACCACCCCTGTCCAAGGTCTCCTAAAATTTACTGCCCCCATTAGCCCTCTTGGATTTCTAACTTCATCTCTGGAGTATGTTTTGGTTAGCACCTCTTAGATAATTTAATGTCCTTATCTTAGAAGCCTCTTTAACTCTCCAAAGTTCCTGCCTGTACCGTCCCTGAAGCTGCCTAATTAACCCTAACTTGCCCTTGTGAGTTAATTAGGCAGCTTCCAGGACAGTGCAGGCAGGGACTTCAGGACAGTTAAAGAGACTTCTGAGATAAGGGCAACAAAAGGAACAAGGGAAGCTCCAGGGATAAGGGCAACAAATTCCAATGGGGGTTAATCAAATACCCCAGGACCAGGGACAGCAGTTTTCCTGGACTAGAACAATAAAGAAAAAGGACTCCAAGATAAGGACTGGGACACTGAGGCTTAATTCTGGGCACAGAGATATTAAGACAGAGTGAAAACTAACCAATCACAAAGAGTCTGATGGGGCTTTAGACAATTAGGGAAAGAAGGTCTATATTCTCTGAGACACAACTTCACTTCGGCTCCCTTGTCCCTCCCTGCCTGAGCGTTCCATTTTATTTTTGTTCTTTTTCTCCTTAATAAACTTTTTCTTTCTCTAAACAAATTTTCCCTTTTTTGCTTGCTTGCCTGAGAGTCAGTGAAGTTCCTGCTGTACTTTCGTGAGGCAAAAACCAGTGGTGGTCTAGTAGCTGGACTCAGCGCTGCTGCTGCAGCCTGGGGTCCAACCTGGCTGGGAGACTAGACCTGAAAACCTGAAATTATGGCATCACTAGGACTCGATTTTTTCTGTATTTCCTCTGTCCTGAGCAACTGGACCACATCCTGCTCAATTTTCATTTTACTCCCTATATTTTCTCAAGTGTGGAGTCTTCTACTGAGTATTCTTTAAGAATTCACAAGAACTGGGCCTCCCTGGTGGCACAAGGGCTTAAGTCTCAGCACTATGAAGCTTTTGGCAGCCACTGAAGCATATTTTGATCCCCAGCCAGGGAGCTAACCCACATGGTGCAGCAGTCCTCTCCGGTCTTGCCCACTGCTCCCCTCAGCAGTGTATTTCAGTCAATCTGCCTGGTCTGCTCCCCTTTCTGTCTCTGGTGAATCCTCTCACCCACCACCCCCACCTCCAGCCTACACTCCAGCTCTTGTATGCATGAATAAACAAATCTTTTAAAAAAAAATTCACAGAAATCACTGCCTTAGTCTCTTTAGAACTTACCAGAGGCCCCTGCACTCACTTGTTAGTTTTAGCTGCTCTTCCTAAAATTGCAACTAAATTTGGGTTCAAGAGGCTATTTTGTCATTTTGTTGTAAATGTTTCCATTGTTTTTTCTCATTTTGTCCTCTAGAAGCTCTGTTTCTGTGTGGATATTTGGAAAGATCCAAAAACTATGCTGCCACTATCACCACCAACTTCTTAGAATTTATTTTTTTTTTAATTTGGAGAAGTTTCCTTATAGACTGATAAGCAAGTATCACTTTGAGCTCAAAAGGTATTCACTCATGGCTCAATTTTTATTTTTTTTCCTGGTCAAGTTTAATCTTTTACCTCCTGACCAACCGACATCTTTTCATTACTCACTTCTAGTGCTTCACTGGATTAAAATGTATCACCCAGGTCATTTATAAGGTCCACTTCTTCTAGTCCCAAATGTCACTTAAAATGTACATTTCTCAGGCCTCCTTGGTGGTACAACGGGTTAAGCACAGCACTATGAAGCTATCCAGAGCCATTGCAGCATGAGTTCAATACCCAGCCAGGGAGATTCCCACATGGCGCAGCAGACCTCTCCTGCCTCACCCCTGCTCCCCTCAGCAGCGTACTTCAGTTGATATGCCTGTTCTGCTCCCCGTTGTGTCTCTGGTGAATCCTCTCACCACCCCAGACCTCTGGTCTACACCACAGCTTGTATGCATAAATAAATAAATCCTTTTAAAAAATTCACATTTCTCCATCAGCATCATAGCAAACCTAATCTAAACCCAAGTTTATGGTAATGGAAAGCAACATACCATAAAAAACAAATCTTATGATTCTTAATTGTCATGTTTCAAAACCCTGGTTTTAACATATCTCTGCTGAATTTAAGCTTGTTAAACAAAGGAAAATTTTCAAATGAAGTATGAAAATCTACTTTTTGCAAATTTACCCATTTCTCTAACCTACTGTCTTCCATAAATGAAAAGTCTTAGGAAAGGGAACACTATTTTGTTTCTGTAAAAATAAACATAAAAACAGTATAAAGAGATGAGTTAAAGGATAGAAAATGCTATTTATGATTTCAAAGGATCTCAGAGATCGGATGAATTTTACTGTCAATTTTCTCCAATCCTTGAAACCAGAATGGTTATGTGACCTGCTTTTGTTTCTACACAGTATAGGAGATGCTCTGCAACCCACTCACTTTGGAAACCTTTAAATAGGGAAGCCAGCTTCCCCCAACTTTCTGTTCTTTCGTCAGTCTTCCTTGCCCCACCCACACTAATCTCCACAAAGTATTTATAAAACAGATTAGTACATGAGCAATTTAAAGTAAATATGTAGTTATACTTTATACAATATACACAAAAATATGTCAGCAAATGCAAAATAGAACTCAAGATTGTATGTACACATAATTATATCTAATTATTCATATACATTAATAAAATTCCAAAAACAATTTGGCAAGCTATAAATAGAGCCAACTGTTCATCACAGTCTTTTCTTCAAAAATGTTCAAGTCTTTTAAAAACTGAGCATATAACCAAAGCAGCCCTATGGTTCATAGACAAGACACTGATCCCCACTAACACTAACACTAGGGAAAGAAGTGAGTCTGACTTGTTCCCTTTTGTAGCCTTATACTTACATTCCCTTTTGATAGTTGACTTTTATATGGCATATACTCTGTGCCAGACACTGTCATAAGCATGTTACATACATTATACATTTAATTCTCACAGTCATACCATAAATACTATTATCACCTCCTCTGATAGATAAGGAGCTTGAAGCATAGAAGGATTTAAGTGACTTGCCAAGGTCAGTTACTAAGAGATAGTCAAGATTAGAACCCTGATAGTATGTATGAGCTGCAGAATCTGTGCTCTTCCTTTCCTCTTTCCACACTCATGCTATACCACCACAATAAAAGAGCAGGTGAACAATAAATGGTGGATGAACGTATGAGTATTTGGATGAGTGAGTATGTGGATGGATGGACAGATATATCAATCAATCAGCTGATGAAGTATTTGAGTTTACTTTCTCTGGAACATGGAAAAGGAAACGAATATATTGATTGTCTGCTCTCTGGCCCTGTGCTAGGTGTTTTCATATTTTATTTCGCTAAATTTAATAGCAACTTTGCAATCATGCATTACTTGTGTCCATTTTTAAAAATAAGGAACCTGAATTTTCAGTAATTCATTATTTTAATTGAGGCAACATTAGGATCTTCCCCATGAGGTATCACCACCTTAAAGTACCCACCACCAAATCACCCATAGTCCAACACTATAGTGCATCGTGCTGCCTTCCCTTTTTGTTCTTACCCTTTCCCTACTCCCTTTCCTACTGGATGCTTCAGTTCTGTAAACTAGATTTTGCTTATTTGATGTTGAATCTTGGAAAAGTAACTATGGAACTCAAAATGATTCTTGGTAAAGTGGAAGCTCAATATAAATTTGTGAATTGAAGGACTTTAAAGTAACTTTTTAATATTTAGAAAAGGAAATAGTAAGAAATAGTAACCAATATAGCAATAGTAGTAGCAAATACCACCAAGCCAATCTCTTTCTTTTTTCATTAGATTCTAAAAGGTATATTTGGGAAATACTTTGGGTAAAGTGTTAACAGATTTCAGCAAAGCTACTAACAAAGTCATTCAAAATATCTTGTGGATAAGGTGGGGAATGTCGTTTGCATAATGATATCATTACGTGAATTTGAAGCCAAAGATACCCAGAGACTTCAGTTTGTTTTGTTGTAGTGAGAGGTTTCTGTTGTTGGACTTAAATTAGCACTTGAATGGTGTCATGTTGGTTAGAATTTTAAATGACACAAAGCTGGTAGAGACAGAAAACAAGTTGCTTTAGATACCTGCACCCCTATGTTTATTGAAGCATTATTTATAATAGGTAAGATATGGAAATAACCCAGATGTCCAAAAATAGATGACTGGATCAAGAAGATGTGGCATACATACACAATGGAATACTATTCAGCAATCAAAAAAGATAAATGCATGTCATTCGCAGCAACATAGATGGAGCTAGAAGGGATCATGTTCAGTGAAATAAGCCAGAAGGATAAAGGAAAATACAGAATGGTTTCACTTACCGGAGGAATAGAGGGGACCCAAATAAGGGATCAGGGAAAAAAAATAACAATAATAATAATAACAATAATAATAAGCCAGCAGAAAACCATAAATAATTGAGTGAAACATTCTGTGAAGGAGGGGGAAGAGAAAGGATCAAAACAGGAGAGAGAAGAGCACAAGAGACTATGGTGATGGTTCACAGGTGAACTGGTTGTAGAAATTTTTCAGGGAATACACTATGATGTAAAAGATATATATAAAAAAGTATTAAAAAAGAAAAAATAACCAACCAATTACATAATTTCTCAATTTAATTAGCTTAAGAATTTAAATAATTCTATCTTTCTAAGCATAACTACGGTATGTCTAAGTATACCATAGACAGGGCTTGATTTTATTCTATAAATAAACTAGAGCATGTCTTGGGGAGAAATAAAAGACTAGAATGATTTTTCTCCATACCACTGACCATCTTAATAGTAGTTGAGAAAGAAAGGGAACAGAAAGTGGCAAAACAATAGAAGAGGAATTTAAGACAGGAATTTTGAAGTTGATGTCTCTGCCCACCCATCACACACTCATGAATTTCCAGTATCAAACTATGAAACTGGTTCATTCTGAAGAATATTTCGGAGAGGGGTGAGTTCCTTGATTCATTTTCTTTCTGGGATATGCTCAAAAGGAGTTATTGGCATTAGAAATAGAAATAAAAACATTCTGACAAATCGAAGCTCATTCTTCATCCTTGATTCCTTGATTAAATTGCGCCACCATTTGTTACTGCCTTTGCAGATAGCAGTACATTCTTCTTATACCAGAAGTACTTCCAGGAGTTTGGAGTACATGCAATTGATAAGCTAGCAATGTTGGGATGCTAGTATCTTATAAAATGAACAATTCAGTCTCAGAAATACTTCAGGAATGGGAAAAACAAAAACTACAGAAGAAAATATCCTAAATGTGATTTTTTTGGGGGGGCTATTTATTACATTGAGAAATAATATTTTAATAATCAGATGTCACAGTCAACTGTTGTTGTCTGTATACAGTGATATGCTCAGTAAAAAAAAGGTAACCAATTATAAACATTTTAATATTTGTCAAATATACACCTTTTCACGTACATATTGCTTTAAGATGCTTCATATGGTTACTGCTAAAATAAGTATGTAAGTTTTATTGAACAATGGCGTAAACACCCACAAAAACATGCATAAATTATTAATAGATTCTGCCACTTAGGAGGGAATTCATTGGTGAACTGTGTTTCATCAAGACATTCACTCTCTCACTCAAAATCATAGTTTTGTAGTATACAAAGAAAAGACATGGCCCTGTACCCTCTAACTAAATTTGCACTTTCCCTATCATAAGTTAAAGCAAGGAAAATAAACAAACTTCTCGATGAATTTATAAAAAAAAAAAACTTACTACTGAAAACAAGTAAAATGCACAAAAGTCACAAAAATTTAGCTATTTAGCATAACATAAAAGTTTGAAAAAGTGAAAAGTATCTCTGATTTTGATGTTAAAAATCAAATTAAGAACAGGAGCTAATTGACAGAAGGTATTCCCTCGAGTAGCATTACAATCTTACCTTTGTTTTCACCTCTATGTTTGTGCTATTCTTGATTCCAAATTACCAAGGACTTTCAATAAAATTGCTATGTTTAACAAGTAGGTCAGAGAACAGAATTTTTTGTATTGTTGTTGTTTTTGGTATTTTGTTGTTTGCTCTCTTAAAAGTGGAGTGTGTCACAAAGTTATGTGTTAGTTTTATCAGCATAGTAATTACTAAAATTCTCATTAGAAATTTTGGAAAAAAGAGAAAAATATCAGGATGTGAAAACAAATCTTACTTATGTTTCTATACAGAGACAACCACAGTCAATATTTAGCTATACTTCTTCCTTTGGTGCCATTAGTTTTGTTTGCTGTTGTTAATGAATTTGTAATTTCAGGTTTTTGTATTAATATTATATCATAAACACTTTCCTTTCCATGAAAAGTTATCAGTAAACTTGATTATAAAAATAGAAGAAATCTTGCTATTTACTACATGAATAGAACTGAAGGGGACTATGCTAAGTTAACTGTCAGAAAAAAGATACCTGTGGCTGATTTCACTTACATATAGAATATAAAAAACAAAGCAAATGAATGAACAAATGCAAACCAAAACAAGCATCTGATATATAATAGTAGACCAGGGGCTACCATAATGGAGAGGGTTTGAGCCAAGGGCCAGGGGAAGAAAGAGGAGGAGTGAAACAAAGTGGAAAGGGGACCCAATAGACTATGGTGAAAGATTATTGCTTTGCTTGTGGGTGTGGTATGGTTACATATATTTGTAGATGTGCGAACCTATACCCCTAATACGCTGTTGTAAATCAATATTATCTCAATAAACATAACTTTTTTAAGCTAAGGAGAGTCAAAAATTATCAGTAAATTTTGGTGAATGCATAATATTCCAAAGTATTTAATTATTTCCCTAAAGCTAGATACTTACGAACTTTGGGATATTTAATTTTTTTAAATAACTCTGTATGTATCTTGTCTTCATTCCTCAGAAGATATATATTAGGTCAAACATGAATACTCTGAAATAGAATTACTGGGTCACTAAGAATGGACACTTAAAGTCTCTATTTAGCTTACCTGTTTTCTCCCCAGCAGAATATTAACATATATGTCTTACTAACCATTAAGAAACATACGTTATTATTTAAGTTTAATAAATATTTGAATGGTTAAAAAGATTTTAAAATAGTTGAGCTATTTTATTTACACAAATTTAATTACTAGTAACACCTTATATTTTTTCATATATTAATTTGATTAAGGATTTCAGCTTTTTAAAAAAAGATTATTTATTTATTTATTTATGCGTACAAGAACTGGGGTGTAGGCCAGAAGTGCAGGAGGTAAGAGTATTCACCAGAGTGGCGCAAGGGTTAAGCGCAGTGCTGTGGAACTATCTGCAGTTGCAGCATGAGTTCGATGCCCAGCCAGGGAGATTCCCACATGGCTCAGCAGACCTCTCCTGCCTTTCCCGCTGCTCCCCTCAGCAGTGTATTTCAGTTGATCTGCCTGTTCTGCTCCTCACTTTGTGTCTGGTGGGTCCTCTCACCACCCCACACTTGTGGCCTGCACCCTAGCCTGTATGCAAAAATAAATAAATCTTAAAAAAAAAAAAAAAAAAAAAGGAGGATTCACCAGAGATAGAGCAGGGAGCAGAACAGGCAGTTCTACTAGAACACACTTATGAGGAGATCAGCAGGCAAGACAGGAAAGGTCTGCTGCACCATGTGGGTCAGCTCCCTGGCCCAGGATTGAACTTGGGCCACAGTGGCTGGCAATAGCTTGATAGCACTGAGACTTTAACCTCTACACCACCAGGAAGGCCCAGGATTTCAGCTTTTAAGAATTATTGATAGTTTTCAAGTTAATCTATTGAGGTGATTGTGGTTTTTTTCTAATCTATTTGACAGTTCTCTTTGTAAAACTGCCATTATTGCATTGCGAAAAATATTTTCCCCACTTTGTTATTTAATCAATTTATTTATGGATTTGTTGTAATATATAGTAGGGGTTGTCATCTTCATACTTTAAAAAATTCACTTAGTCTATTTATTCTTGCAGATAAACTTTAGAATATTTTAAATTCCAAAAATAACCCTGGAAATGGTGCTTGAAAAATTTTAAACTACTAGTAATGAGAAAAAATTGACATCTTTATACCATTTATCCTTCCTAGTCAACAAAATTTTATAGTTTTTTTTTTTAATGTAAGTCATACATATCTCATCACCACTATCCTTAGGTATTTTGTAATTAATGTTGCTACTGTTAACCATGTATGGAATTTCTCCACTATGTTTCAGATCACGCAGGAAAATATTATTTTCTGTATATTAGTTTTATATTTGGGCACATACTTAACTCTGCTATTTGCAAATTTTTCTTAAAAGTATTGGTCTTTGAATGATAGGCAGTATTATTTTTAGCACTTCTTTACTCTCAGAAATGTAATCATTTTCGTAAATAATCTGTACTATACATATTCAGACCAACTTTATTCTCTTTTAACTTCCAAGTCACCCTCTGGGTTTATTAATTTCTGTACCTGGATTAAATCTTGGGATGATCACACAGCCTACTGAATCCATTCTAGGTAATGAATGCATAGTGCTTTTGTTGTAGTATTAATACAATTCAGTCCAGTCCAAGAACTAAATAACTCCACTCCAGTGTGATATGACAGTATCATTCAAACCTCCTCTGCAAGTTCAAGTTCTACGTTTCCTATCACTTTGATAGCTGAGAAAAACTCTGTTTAATTGCAAAGTTTTATTTTTTAATAAAATGATCAGTCAATATTTTAGTATCTATTTTCTTAATTATATTACATTAAGCAGTCTTATTTCCCAAACTATATTCCAAAGTCCATTATTGTTCCTTGAAATGTTAATAGGAGTTGGGACTAGTGGAGTAGGAAAGAGAAAATTTTCTCTGGTCACATAAATTAGAAAATCATGCTTACTATATTTCTCCATAGAGATTCACAATACCCATTAGCATATTAAGGTTGTAAGAAATTCTCTTAAAAAGTAAATTATTTTTCTTCAGTTTGAACCTGGGCTGTCTTCATGACTCATTTTAACTAACAGAATGTGAGTGATAGAAGAGATATTATGCAAGTTCTACAGCCTAGACCTCGAGAGTCCTTGTTACTTCTGCCATTGCCTTTTGAAATACTGTTCAAAGACCAATCTGTAAGAAAACTTCACTAGCCTGAAAGACAAAAAAGGTGAGGAGGAGAACCAAGTCAATTCATGCAGACAACCAGACGTGAATGAAGTCACCTTGGACTTTCAAGCCCAGATAACAACCTAACTGAAGAAACCATGAAAGTGTGGCCTCCAAAATTCAGCAGAAGCACTCAGACAACCCTAGGAATCATGAAAAATAATAAATCATTGTTTCAAGACAGGGACTCAAAAACTGTGGATCGTGGCCCATAAATCACGTTTCTGTACAGCTCTTAAGCTAAAATGGGATCCTGCATTTTTAAAAGTTTGAAAGAATACAATCAAAGAATATTACCTCACAACACATGAAAGCTGTAAAAAGCTCAAATTCCAGTGTCCATAAATTAAAGTCTATGGGAACACAGTCATATGCACTCACTTAAATGTCTTAGGTTGCTATTTTGCTATAATGGTAATGTTAACTAGCTGTGATGGTGACCAGATATTCTGCAAACCTAAAATATTTAGTATCTGACCCTTTATAGAAAAGCTTGCCAACTTGTTTTAAAGCAATAAGTTTTAGGATGGCTTCCTAAACCCATAGTAGTTAATTAAGATTCTGAAAATTTCAAGTTACTTTAATTTTCCTGCTTATGGCACTGTATTTTATAGATATAAATCTATGCCTGTATATTTAAATTTGTGATTAATTTCTAGAACATTCCATTGTAGCTTGCTTTTCTTTTTTGGAGCTTAATAAGATTTTCTTTCTAACCTAATCTGTAATTAGTATTTGCAACTTTTCAACAGACATTAAAAAAGACAATATATGCGCTGTTAGTAAGGCATGCAGTGCTATATTTAGTTACAACCTCCATCTCATTAAATATACTAAATAACTACTTATTATTTTCTTAATCTAGTTTTTAAAAAGTGTTCTAAATTATTATAAAACAATGTTTTTCACAATTTCTCTCTAACTTTCTAATGGTTCTAAATTTTTATATTTTAGAATACATTTCTATGTTTTAATGTGTTTAAAAATAGCTTGGAGTCATCAATTACTCTTATTTTCCAAATACAATATATATCAACGGCAATCAAAAAGAGCCAATCCTAGAATGTAATGGCTCAGACCAGCAATCTGATTTTCCTTTTTGTTTCCCTTTATTAAGTTAACCAGAGTACTGAGACTTAAATAAACTCAGACATTCCAATGTCTGGACTTTTCTTTTTCCAACATTAGCAAATAAAAAAGAAAAACAATTCATAATAGGAGAAAGAAAATCATTAAGAAAGGAAAGTGTGAATTTATAAATTGAAAGATTAAAATTTGTGAATATATATGCACATACTCATCTATCTAGGAATACATACGCACATGTGAGAGAGAGAGAGAGAGAGAGGAGCAAGAGAGAGGCCCAGCATATTCATTTATTTTCTTTACCTCACCAGGATTAGTCTACCCACAAATTTCTAATTAGAGAAAAGGAAAATAAGCAACTATTCTGGGTTCTGTGGAAAAGGTATTAATAAGCAGGAGATTCCAATTTGAGCCGCGACAATAAACTGAGAAAATACATTAAGGTAGAACTGAGGTAGGTTTATTCTGTATTCAAAGCAGTGAGTAGCTTGCCAAAAATACCCTAGATGGTCCAGGTGAAGGCAGTCAGGAGCAGCTGATCACCCGTATGTACCAGGATGCCAGACAGCTGGTGGAAATCAAAACTCAGCAGGGATGTTAGCTGTCAGCACTGGAAGAGAGGTGGAGTCAGCTCTTACTAGAAACATCAGTTGATAAAGATCAAAGACCCAAGGAAAGCCTGTGCTGGAGCTAAAGCTAAGAGGAGATAAGAACCTCTGTGTGGGCAAAGCAGTTGCAGAACAGAACTCAATCTGAGTCACAGGCAGGCAGGAAACTGGGTACAGCGGGAATGAGTCTGGGAATCTGAGGAGCAAATCCCAGTGTTAGAAGACCAAGTAAAACTCCAGCTTCTCTATCTAATTCAGAAGTCAAGAACAAAACAAGGTCAGCGAGGAAAATCTGAAGAGCTGTACCTATACCCTCTCAAAAGGCACGCTTTCAGAGTTGGCTTTGTGGACTCTCCCACCAGACTCAAAGGGGGCTCTGATGCTGTCCATGATGCTGTTAAATTCTGAGTTCTTAAACTTAAAAAGGGGTTAAGTTCAATGCTATCCCAAGTTCTTCCAGATCCCGAAGTGTTTAGGACTCTAACATTCTATAAATCTAAAAATACACATTCAGTTTCAATGAAGAAACGAGAATATTAGATGTTTTATACAGGAAAACAGAATTTACTGGATTCCCTCCCACCACCATTAAGTCCCTCCTCCCTTCACATACATATAAATGCCCCACCACTACCACCTAATTCTTTCTACTAAAAGGCAGTGTGGAATGGTTTATAGGCCTCCTGGAAAAAAAAAAAATGTGCGGGCGGGGGGTGGGAGGGGAAGGGGGCACAAGGCGAGACAGAGTGGGAAGACATTCCATTCCATCCTGACTCACTTAAAGGCATCATTTGAGTCTCAGTCACAAAGAATTCTCTTAACTGGATGGAAAGATCCCTGGCCGAGAGAAGCTTGTTTGGAGTTGCAGTGGTTCCCTTTGCATGGTAGGCATGGTGCCCTTTGTAAGCCAAAAGGATGAACTCTAAGGCTGTGTTTCTTTCATTCTTTCCTGCTCTGGGCTGATTTTATAGTAACAATACTTGGCCAATTAAATCTATCTTCAAATAACCAACATTCAGAAAATGTACCACATAAAATATAGACATTTTACAAGGGACCATCTACTAGCCGATAATGGCAGAGCTGCCATGGAATGCCTAAGAAAACAAATGTAACCCTCACCAAACGTCAGATCCATTTATCCAGATCAGTCCTCTGCAGTGGGAGCCAGATAATCCTATAATGATATGATTCAAAGCACTATGAGAGGCTGGAGAGAGGTTACAATAAACTAAATATGTAGGTTGAGGATATACATAAATCACATGAACTGCATTCTCATAAGATACTAATAGAAGTCAGAAAAAAAGGCTGGCAGAAGAAAATATTAGGCCAACAAAAAAGTTTCAGAGGGAGAAAACAATAAGTTTCTCTATGTCTATTAAAAACATGTAGACATGGGAAAGTCAATGGTTGCCAGGTTTAAAGAGGGAAGGAATTAATCAGAGTTAAAAGAGACCTCCGTAGCCTCTGATTCTGGCAAAAGTATAAGGGGAATTTAACTTTTGGGGTTCCTGATTGCTAAAAACCCTTAGTAATGCTCTTCAACCATCTCTGGCAGCTTTGATGATTTCTCCACATTAACATCTACTGAGGAAAAGGCCCGAGAAAGTTTTCATTAAGGAATAAGATTCACATTTTAACCTCACTGTACTGTTTGAAACTTTAAAATGGAAAAACTTAAGCCAAAAAAAATCTGTAATTGCAGAATATCTGAAATCAAATGATGTGAAAGGAAGGATAATGTTTCATCAGATAGATGCTTATTCTAGCCCTTCTAAATGATAGCATTAAATGGTCATTGATAAGTCCTACCTTTCCTCTAAGCAAACTTTTGTTCAATGACACCTTCATGCAAATAGTGAAACCCAACAGGGAGGCGGTATATCATATCTACTTACTATTCAAATTTAAAACAGTTCAAATTTTAAAAGACAAGATAAAAACAGGGATATGGAGCCAAGGAAGGAAGAGGTGGGAGGATTGAAATGGGAATTTAAGAAAAAAGGAAAGGGAAAAGGACAAGAGAGAGATAGTTGTAAGAAATGAAATATGTCATTTCATTTTCTACTGAAAATAAAAAAATTAAGGAATTCATTTAACAGAAAAGTAAAGTCAACAGCTTCAGGAAAGCCAACAATACCCATTAAAACTTTGAAAAGCTTAACCATAAAAATGACCCAGGAGAATTCATGGGTGTACTTTACTTAAGAGTTCAAAGACCCTGGCTAAATTGAGGCTATTAACACAACATAGCAACTAAGGAACACAAAAAAAGTGTTTCATTCTTTATGAGGGTACAGCTATAAATGCAAGGAATAGCTTAAGTGGAGTGTTCAGAAATTCCAAATTCATTGCCCACACTGAGATACAAGTGTCTCTTGAAAAGGAATAGAATAGGAACTATTAAGTTCCACTTCGGGTTAAAAAAAAAAAATAAGAACTATTAATAGCCTTTATTAAGAACACACTACAAAGTTAAATGTATTCTTAAGTTTTTTGAGCTATTTTTAATTTTTTTAAATTGAACAGAAATCATTTATTTAGCTACAAGACCACAAAGGCTAACTAGAATGCCATGCTTTATTTTTACTAAGATTAAATCAAATCAGTACAATAATATACTAGCTATATCATCCTAATCAGAATTTTATTGGCAGTTACATAGAACCTTATTAAATAAAAATTATACAAACTAATTCATATAATAATTACAGTTTGGGAGAGAAGTATCTCAAAAACACGGGGTCAAGAATTGAAAAATAAAATAGGAGAAATTTGATGGTTAAAAAAAAAATTGGAAACCATAACTTATGATTCTCAAGGATTGAGATTCTCCTAATAAATACTTGTCAGAGGAGTCCCCAAGCCATAGTTCCTGGATCAGGGGTATAATGGGGTGTGACTGGCTTCTCTGCATGGTCCCCCTGTCTCCAACAAAACACCAAGCATGAAACCGGTCCAATAGTTGAACCCAGTGTGAGCTACTGGGAGAGAAGATAGCTGTGCACCAGGGTCCCAGAGCAGGGCATGCAATCCACAGACAGCCTGTGGGCCAGCCTGGTGGGCTCTGAACATCAGTGGCAGTGCCCTCCCCAGCAGTGTCAGCCTGGGCTGCACCAAGGGAGCCTACACTGTGGCCGCTTGGACTCTCACCATGGCTCTGCTGTGGGGCCTGTTGCCTGTGTGAGACTGAGACCGCCCTACCTCAGTGTAGGTTGCGTCTGGATGTGCTGGTGGGATATGTTGCTGCACACCCAGTTTTGAAAATGGACAATCAGGTTCAAGCTTAAACCAGCACCAATCTATTCTTAGAAACACAGTTGGTTTTGTAAATGGACCAAGCAAATTTAAAAGGCAGGTTCCCTGGAGGAGATAGAAGCCAAAGTTTCAGATGACTCCAGATAGACTTATCTGACGCTCCCCTAGAAAGCCCTTCAAGACTTTTGCAGACCTCTAAGACCTCTGAGACCTTCACATCTGATCTCTGCTTCAAACCACAGCCTGACCACTGCCCTTGCCTCCAGCCGTGCCTCCAACATCATCTGCTGTCTCGCACCATTGGCCTGTGCCCAGTGTCTTTGAAAGAGCTATACACTGGTATCTGGTTCCTTGGCACTGCCTTTAAAAGAGCTGTCAGCTGCTGGTATATGGTTGGTGTCTCTAAAAGAGCTATAATACAGGCTCCTGATCCACCTTGCTTCCTGCTGACTGGTGCTGACAGTGCCGACTTGTATCTGGCGATCTCTAAGAGCTGTTCACTGCTTCTGCTCCAACAGACCTCACCTGACTAATTCCCCTACTTCCAGCATGTCTGGAACTACCTTCTGGTGCTGTTATGTTTAGCACTGCACAGCCTGGCCACTGGAGTGCTGCTATTGGCTGTTGCAGTGCTGATCCAGCAGCACCACGTGTGACTATCTCCAGCTGCCACCATGAGCTGGGTATTGGTCTACCACTTACTGGTATGCCACCAGCTCCAGGCTTTTGCTTAAGGGAAAACACCATCTTGCACAAGCAGACTTTGATGTGCACTAATGGATACTGTGGACACTATCTAGAGTAGGACAGCTGGTCATTTGTGGCCTTAGAATTTCATCCTTTTTCCCAATTTCTCTTCTGTTATTGTTTTTGTTGTTATTGTTGCACTGTGAGGCTGAATCAGGTCTTGCAGTTGTAAGCACACAACTGAGGACCCACGAACTAGGACATCTTCCTGGTGTCATGGTTTCATTCTGAACACTGTTGCATGCTGAGCATTGTGATAGCAGCTTTCATGCCTGTTTTATTTTTTTTAATTCCCATGGTGATATAGCTATTATTTTGCACACCTTATATATAAGAAACATAAGCTCAGGGCAGTGACGGAACATATTTAAGACCACTTAGTGGAAGACTCTGGTCTCAAATTTAGGCTTTTTACAGGCTGTGAACATAATACAAGCTACCTAGCAATTCAGACAAAGTTCTCATTTCTCAATATCACTCTTCCTTCTTTCTATTCTAATCTAACATTATGGAATTTTCCTTCTTTCCCCTTTTGGCCAATTTTGCCAAACTTGGATAGTGTTGTCCCACATTAATGCATGCAGTCATTAACTGAAATAACATTCAGAACAAATATGCACTATTCTTTTATGATATATCAATGCAGGCTCATTGATTGCAACAAATGTAGCACTCTGGAAGAGGATATTGATAAGGGAGGAGGTTATGCATGTATAGGGGTATACACCAAATACAAGGGTATACACCAAAGATCTGACAACTTTATATACCTTCCTCTCAATTTTGCTGTGAACATAGGTTCTGCTCATAAAAAAGAATAATGAGTCTTTAAAAAAGAAAAGTAATACTCTTTGCCCTAAGAAGTCCATTGTCCTGTCAAGGAGGAGGACAAGTAAACACAGATCACAATTGAATGCAACAGATGTTTGGATGCAGCAGTGTAGGGGTAGCCACTTCGAACAAAAAAGGGAGGCAAGAAAAGCTTCCAAACCTCTGCTCAATTTAAAGGACTGGTAGCAGCCATTGAATCTAAGAAGTTCCATTACACTGGTCAACAAATTTTTACAAAAGTCATGTTACTGAAATAAAATTAGTCATTTCCTATCAATTTGTATGTGCTCAACACAAATACGACAGTCAAATTCTAATTTTGGCTCTCGTTTTTTCTGTAATCTGCAATAAATGGATGTTTACATCACAAAATGCATGTCAATAGTAATAGGCCTACGGTTAATACCTGTAAAAAATCAAGTCATAGACTACTTCTTAGATTTATTTGCTTGTCTCCTGTACTGCTGTTCAGGAGCATCTCTGGGGAGTGTCCAGCAGTAGTCAGCCAGAGATGGTTTCCATCGGGCAAAAGCACAGCCTTAAGACTCAGTTGCAAAGAGTCTAGAAATAGTCTCCATTCTTGTGGCTCATGAGTGATTTCTAAGGCATTCATGAGGCCCTCAATACTGGAACAGAATCCCAGAGTACTTTCCTTTCTGAAGAAAGGTTCCAACTGCTGGTGGCGCTTTCACTGTAAAGTAATTGTGACATCTTCTTCTAGAAGATGCCATTGTTGGAGACTTGATCCTAGCAATTCTGCCTTGTTCTTGGATAAGTCCAAATCACGAACCAGGTAATTC
The DNA here is from genome assembly GCA_004024925.1 of Scalopus aquaticus. Taxonomy (NCBI): domain Eukaryota; kingdom Metazoa; phylum Chordata; class Mammalia; order Eulipotyphla; family Talpidae; genus Scalopus; species Scalopus aquaticus. Next base: position 72,181 of record PVIJ01002336.1, read on the forward strand.
AGTTCTTCCTGTGTTAGTCTGTGTGAGGTTAATGATGCACCACAGTAAAAATGTGAATCACTGCATGCTGATGGAACAGGAGAAGAACAGGTTGACTCTCCCTTGCTCTTATCAGATGAAGCAAGAGAATATTCTGCTGGAGGTTCTGTAAGAAGTCCCTCACCATATGGAACTGGTCAATGCTGATAGAATGTTTGGGTAGACTATTCTCAACTTTTTTTTGCTTCATTATTCCACCAGAAAGAGGAGGAATGAAGCAGAAGGAACAGTCTTTTATGTGGTTGCTTGGCCCTTTCCACACAATGGGGACTGCAAATGGCAGTGATGGTCTTCTGCCACTGAGCCACTGTGAAAGCTGTGTTGTACATGGAGCACAGCATATATGCGGGGCCCAAGGCTTGTCTTGGCCACCAACCTTGCATCCGAAGTAAAGATGATAAGCCTTCCTCACTTGAGAAGTGACACTTTATTTCTGGTTGGCAAATGTCACTTCTCCACCAATATGGCAGAAATTGTCCACGCTATTAACGCACTTTTGAGGCATGACTGTTCTGTATTGTGCCTAAATGGATAAAAGAATAACATTTCTATGGACTGTCTGGCACAAAGTCTGAAATATTTTCAATGCTCAACCTTTCCAACAGGGCTTTATAGAGTACACTGCTAACATCAGCTTACTTCAGCAGCTGCCTGGCAGTAGTACTGCATTGCATCAGAAAATGATGCAATCAACTCTGGATGATGTGTGCATGATGGTATTATGCAATGTGATGCAATATTACATCATTCTAGGCTGATTTAGAATGTTGTTGCAGTCCTATTGGATAAATTTACACGGTGAAACAAAGAAAATGAATTATATTAAATATCTTCAAAATGAGAGTTAATAAAAAATTTTCAGTTATATTCATGTTCAGCACACCAGGATACTACATATTAGGGCCTTTTTAAGTCAGTAACAATCTCAGTGTTGACCAGTGTTATTTTAAGAAAAAGTAATAAACCTGTGGGAATATAGCAAGGATTAAAAGACCAAGACACATTATAAGGAGCTGCAAGTGGTTCTAAGGTAACATGTGGGAGATGCAATTACATATTTTAAGGTAAATAGTTTAAACTTTGGACCTCCCTGGTGGTACAGGGGGTTAAGTGTCAGCATTACCAAGCTATCGCCAGCCACTGCAGCACAAGTTCGATCCCTGCCTAGGGAGCTAACCCACATGGCAAAGCAGCTCTTTCCTTTCTCACCCACTCCTCCCCTCAGCAGTGTTATTCCAGTAGATCTGCCTGTTCTGCTCTCCACTTTGTCTCTGGTGAATCATGTCACCCCCTACAACTCTGGCCTGCACCCCAGTTCCTGCATGCATAAATAAAAATAAGTCTTTTAAAATAATTAATAGTTTAAACTTTATCCTAAAAGCTGTGGAAATACCTAATGTAATGACCAAATTTATGTGATGGTACCAAGGTGTTAGATTTATTAACCGTATATCTAGGCACCTTTGAATTTACAGCTCTTCCATCAACAGTCCAATGTTCCAGGTCCAACTCTCCAATATTCTGCACAATTCTATTAAAAATATTTTTTAATTTTAATTTTGGAAATGAACACATTAAATGAAGTTTTTAAACAAACACTTAATTCAACAAATTTTTGTTTAGCACCTCTATTTAGAAGAACCTTAACCAAGCCATTTAATTTTGTAGTATTTGACTATAGTGAAGTCTGAAAATAAGTTTTCAATTATTCATCAGAAACTTTAAGAAAAATTAGATTACTCAAAACAAGTAAAAAAATATTTTACTTAAGGAATTGCCACAGTATTTAAATGGAAAAATTTATCTAATGCTTTCAGTTTTATTTATGACAATGTAATGTAATCCAAGTCATTTGAGAAATACTTCACTAGGACTATACTGACCTATACTTGCTTATTAACATGTGTAACCATTACAAAGCAATTTAAGTTATCAGTGTCTTTCCAACCTACATTTTTCTGCTCTTATGGTTTATTTTTTTCTCTAAAATTACCAGAATTCAACATGTCCTCCTTCTATCTTTTTTATTCTACTTGTCCTTCAAGAGTCATCTCAGGTGGCAACATCTACAGGAAGCCTTCACTGACTTGCCCAAATTGAGATAGTAACCTCTTCTCTGGGATGCTGGCATCTGTGCATAATTTTTTTAAAGATGTATTTTATTTATTTATGCATACAAGAGCTGGGGTGTAGACCAGAGGTGTGGAGGATGAGAGGATTCACCAGAGACAGAGTGGGGAGCAGAACAGGAGGATTGACTGAAATACACTGCTGAGGGGGGCAGTGGGCGAGACAGGAGAGATCTGCTGTGCCATGTGGGTCAGCTCTCTGGTCAGGGATTGAACTCGTGCTTCAGTGGCTGTGGATGGCATCATAGTGCTGAGACTTAACCTCGTGCACCATCAGGGTGGCCCCATTGTACATATTTTTTCCCCAACCTGTACACATTACTTAAATTATTGCTTTACTCATTTATTTTCCTAATTAGACCATATGCTATACAAGAATCAAGAACTCATCTGTCAGTCCATACCTACAGGACCAAGATACACAGTCAGTGGTCAATAATGTTAGTAGAGAGGGGACAGGTGAAGGAATATAAAGAATGGACTTCTATACTCTCCATCATTTCTCTTTTCCTCTTTCTTCATTTTGTGTCTTTGTACTAAAATCAATACCTGGAAGCTGTGGGTGCTATGGGACAACACGGCTTTCTGGGAGCTGAGGCATGTGGAGATTCCTCTTTCCTCAGCCCCACAAAGGCCAGCTCTACACATGGTTCCCTGGAGCCAATAGGTCCAGCATGCTGCCCTGACCTCAGCCAGATATCTGGCAATAGGATTCAAACATATATCAATCATGTTAAAACCCACTTCATTAGTTAACTATTCAGGTAAAATGGAAAATAGGCTTATTGGTGCTAAATGACACTTAGGATTGAAAATGGTCCAATCAGGCTTGTACAGTGGGGACTCTGAAAGAGATATAAGGCAGAGCAAGACTCGGCTTGATTCATCCTGCTCCTAGCCTCTGAAGAGAAAAGGATTCATTCATTCTGCTTCTGGGCTTTAAAGAGGAAGCATTCATCAGACCAGCTTTAGGGGGGGGAGGCGGAGGGAGGGAAGGGAAAGGGCACAAAATGGAGTAGAAAAGAACACAAGGGACCATGGAGATGGATCACGGGTGAATTGGTGGTGGGCTACCCAAGGGGAATGCAAAATGTAAAAGACATAAATAACAATAAAAATATACATTAAAAAAATAATAATAATAAAGAAGGATTCTACTCCCCGCCTCCAGAGAAAAACACTGGAGCAGTCAACCTCCAAGGGATTCACCAGACCTTCATAGACTTCATAGACTTTGTAGTCCTCTAGACGTCCACTCCTCCATAGAACTTTGCAGAGACTCAGCCACTGCACTTGTCTCTGGCCCTGCCTCTGACATCACCTGCAAGGAGCACTGTCAGACTCGGCCTAGTGTCTCAAAGAGCTGACACAGTGTCTGGCTTTCCAGCATCACCTCATAGTGCTGTTGAGTCCATCACTGTCTGGTTAGACCTTCAGAATGCTGTTGTGGGCTTGTTCTGCAACCATTCCAGGCCAGGGGGTTCATCATCAGTTCAGGCAGTTTGAAAGAGAATCTTGGTGCACTTGGAATCATCCCCACAGGTTAAGGAAACAAGCCAGCAGGGAGACAGCAACTCGGGTCCCTTTGTGAATCCCTATAAGCGCTTTCTTCTCTTAGCCATTCTCTGACGCTCTCCACTGCACTCTACCATACGGTCTTCTGCCACCACCCCTGCTCCCCCAGCCCCATCCTCTGCTGCTGTTCTTCTATGCGCAGCCTCCCGGCTCAGGTGCACCCACCCACGCACGCCCACACCACAGGTGTCCGCCATCAGGCACACTCACAAGACCACAGGTGTCCATCATAGATGCTAATGGCAAGAGGGCAGGAAAAACCTGATAACTTTCATTTACCCTACAGGGCTGCTGTAGTGTTACCTCACCTTCCATGAGTGGCTTTTGTTTGGGACTTCTTGACACTGTGGACACTATCTGGGGTGAGACAGCCAGTCACTCGTGGCCTCAAAAACGCTTTTCCCCAATCTCCTGCTTATTAAATAAACCCTGTGGTTGGACCCTGAACTTGACTGCAACTGGGTAGTTCTGCACAGGTGTGCACAGGTGACTGACAGTGACCTGCTACCCACATCGGGCACTGTCCCGTTATCACTGTTTAGTACTCTCTGGCATCTCTGAGCACTGTTTCAGTACTGTTTCACTATTATTTCTCCCCAACTACTAATATATCATTTCCATCCGTCTCTTCTTAGTTTCAATACACATCATAATTTTCAATGTCTCTCTAGAGGTCCTAACTATTGCAAAAATGCTGATCCAGTATGTGAGTAGCGCAGGTTTAGGAGTTTGTTGCTCCTTGGCCTTGCAAATAAAGGGTTTGTTTTAACAAACCCCGGGTTAGTCTCTATTTTATCTCCCCTTCTGTGTTTCAGCTGGGGACTTTTAAACATGCTTTAGCTTTGCCTAGTTTTCAATCTTAGCAGCTGCATAAACAGTCTTTTCTGCAACACCCTAGATAAAATGGCAAGCTCAAGAGGAAAGTCTTCCACCTCTAAATTAAGAGGAAAAAAAGTTGCTGATGGCCATGGTTGGGGAATAGTAACACCTGAGAGCACTTGAGGGGAACTTCGTGTGTGCTGGCTATGGAAAATTCAGCTGATGACAAAAACATGCAGTTGCCTTCCTGCGCAAGACTGACTGCTCTCAGAGTCACATCAAATTGTATTTTGCAAGAATAACAGAAAAGAGGTAAGTGATTGACACTTCTGGCAGGTATTCTCAAAAGAGTCTGTGAATTTCATTGAAGAATGAAAGAGGAATTACCTGATTCTAATAAACTTAGTGAGTGCTTACAATGGGCAGGGAAGTTACACAGGAAGTTACTCAAAAATTACTCAGGAAAAAATGCCTTTGGAGGAAGATTTTGAAACATAAGAAAAAACTTTTATGTAAATTTAGGAGAGTAGATTTTCTAAAACTCCAGAAATGCTTCTTTTTCAAATATCAAATTGGATGAAATGAATGAGAACATTTTATTTAAAAAAAGAAAAAACACCATGAGTAGTAGTAGTCCTTCATCCTTAGAGCTTGTTTTTAAGGTTATCAGCAGTGCATGTTCACTCTCACCAATACTGCCACATTTCTTACATGTTTTAAAGATTGTCTAAAGTAAAAATGTAGGTTGAAGAAAGTGTTTATGAGCATTGAAGGACACTATGATGTAATATTTAATAGCAGATAACAGGCAACAACATGGTAAACTCATTGTTTACCGTACTATGTAAATGATTAGGAAAACACATTTTGAAAATGTTAGTATGTATGTCACCCTGTTTTAAAAAAAGACAAAGGAAAACTATTAACAAGACAACCTATCACTGCAACAGTTTTGTAAAACCAATATTTAAATGAAAAACTAATTTCTTAAGCATCACAAAACAAATGTTTTCACAGAAAAATGCTAAAAACTCTGAAAGAAAAATTCTAAAAAGAAAAAAAACAACTTTTCTAGAAAATCTGTGAGAATAATGAAAGTACAGGAGGGTTCATGTCTTTTTGTTTTTTAATGCTGTATCTCTAGCTCTCAAAACAGTTACTGGCACACAAATGTTGAAACATTTGTTGAATAAATGAGTGGAAACTGAATAAATGAGAAGAATATCCATTGAAACTCTTGAGTCCCTCAAATCTCTCCAACAGAGGAAAGGACTTTTACTAATTTAGTGTTGCTAGGAAAGTTGGAACTCTTATCAGAGTAGTCCTTCAGGACATCTCTATAGGGTGGGGAACATGAGTGAAGGAGGTCAAAAGTACAAACTCTCACTTAGAAGATGAATAAGTTCTGGTAATATAACACGTGCATGATGACTAACAATACTGCATTGTATATTTGACAATTGCTAAGACAGTAGATATTAAAAATTTTCATTACAAGAAAAAAATTCTCATAATCACATGAAGTAATGGATCTTAGCTAAACTTATTGTGATAATCATTTCACAATATAGGCATGTGCTTCTTAACGATGTTTGAGTCAATGGCAGACCGCTTATAAGAAGGTAGTCCCAAAATTCCTATGGCCTATTGATGTCTTAGAATTCTGTGCAGGCCACAATCTCATACATCTCATATAGCATCATTTCCCCTGTGCTTAATTTAATTGTGTGTGTTTTGTTCAACATGGCCCCTAAGAGTACAAAATCCACAGTTAGTGTGGGTTTGCACAGTGACAAAACCACCTAATGACAGATGATCGGAATGTATACCTACGGTTAAGTAAGCATGACTGTATATAACATATATCAAATTTAGTTATGTTGTAGACCCTAAACTAATATTCAGTCATTAGTTATATGCCAGCTGTATCCGACCATCACTGGGGAAAAAGATGTCTCTTCAGTTTAGATAGTAAATAGAAGATGCTGATAAGCAAATTCACTTTATAATAAAATATCCTTTATTTCACAAGTTTAAGAAACCACTTTAGCATAAAGAAACATAATTTTCACATTTGCCTGCCACCTACTCCTACTCTCTCCCTGAACCCAGCTCCCCTTTTCTTCCTCTTGCTCTTAAGGCTCCATGTACACTTGCTCTTAAAGCTCCATGTCTGTGTCTTCTTTGCCACTCTGCAAACTCCCAACCATGCACCTGCTTCCTAGAAAGTTTTTTCCAAGTTAACTGTGATCTTTCTCTCTCTTCGCCTTCAGGACTCTGCTCAAGTGTCACTTTATCAGACCCTCCATGACCAGTCTGAGTGAAGTAGCCAGACTCACATCCAACTTTTGGCACTCCTCATTTCCTTCCCTTGCATCATTTTTCTCCAACTTACTTTGTTTCATTCATTTCTCTAATCCCCATGCTCATAATTAGTGAATAAATAATCAAGGACATAGAAATATTACAGGTGCTATTTCAGGGAAGCAATATGGTATGTGGAAAAGGTACAACCTCTTGAACCCATTTCTAACTATTCATTATATGTCTTACCATGAGATTAACCTCTCTTCACTTCGAAATTGTCATCTGTAAAGTAGGAAGAATAATAATACTTATCTGGTAAGTACTTGGCATCTAATAAATTCAGAGTCCTCTCCTTCCTTTTTCTCTGCTTCCTTTTTGTGATTGGAAACTACTATGGCCGTGTTGTTAGGAAACAAGCTTAAAGTGATTCACAAGTTCTGAGATCTTTGTGAAATGACAGGAACAATGTGTTGAGCAGGCATTTAGTAGTATTGTTCCAGGCAATAACTAATGTTTACTCTGTTTGTGTTTGATAACCAATAGGCTGAATACTAAACACAAAAAGACACCTCCCTTCCTCTGTCCTCTGGCTGGGGACCAAAATAGAAATGTTCAAGGATGAGTTCATGAAGATGTAGAACTGACTTTAAAGTACAACTATATTTCAAAATAATGTTATACCTGGAAACATTCCAAAGAGTGAACAAACAAAACCAAATGAGAATGTGACTAGAGTAGGGGTTTATATTGAGAAAAGGCGGAAAGGAAAAGTCACATGAGATTATGAAAGACGATGGTGTCTAAAGACAAGATTTTATCCTATAATTAAAGCTCATGAAAAGTTTTAATACTAGAAAAACATAGACTCATAACAAAAATGATAAATATTAAAATTCTTGCAGAGACTTCTAAAAGCAAGGTACTAAACAGTGAATGAATCTGTTGACATTTGTTCAGAAAAACAAATGAAGATTACAAATAGTAATGAACCATACTTTGCTCTTCTCTGATCATCAGTGTTTGATCCACCATGGAGAAGAAACTTGAGCTGGAAGATACAGAGGAACTAAATAATACAAGAGAGCACCAAAACATGTCAACACACCAGAACAAGAGAACGTGAAACATGGCCTCTGGGCCATCAAGGGTTCTCTCTGTGGTCTTTGTTTAAACAGCAGGAGCTATGATGATGAAATTAAGTTTTCTCACTTAAGACTGTCTTCCTCGTATTTTGATTCCATATTCTTTAAGTCTGCATAAAGACCTAAGAACCTTGTAGTTTTCAAAATGCTGAAATTCTCACTTTTGTGTCATACAAGTAGAAAGAAGAGGTGACATTATTTAATTGATCCCAGAGAAAGAAAATGGAAGTGAATATGTAACAGATGCTACTAAAGTTGTTTCCAAAGAAGAAATCTTTAACAGAAATCAGTACGGAATAAAAGTGCTAGGACATCAGAAACAAATAATTTAATGTTGGGATTCCTGAGATTATAAAAATGCTGGCAATTAAACAACAAGGTAACATTTGTATCAGCCTAGGTTTTATATTTTTCTTGGGATTCACTCTTCTCACAGCATGGATGTGATTTATTTGGACTATCAAAGAGCTTTTGATAAGGTTCTCACAAGTGTCTATTCTTGAAACTTGGTAACCATGGTATGAAAGGAAAAAGCCCTATCAATGAATGAAATGAATTAAAAACTGCTTGAGAGGCAAAGAGGCAAAAAACAGAAATAAATAGCCAATTCTCATGTGGAGAAAGGTTAATGATGGGGGCTCTTGGACTTTGCTGTAGAATCAGAGTTATATTTAACTAATGACCAGGAAAGGGGAGCCCAATTCTCATTTCCCTATTTTCTGCATATCAGTCCCACATACAGAGCCCCCATTGACTGAAGAACATTTGGCAGATGATGGAAATACAGGCAATCTACGGAAGTGCTTAAAATCTAGGAAAGTAATTAGGTAAAGAATATGAACTCATGGAGAAATCCCCAAATGTAAAAAGAACAAAAGTAAAACTTACATTAGCAAATGGGCCTTTTGCAAAGACAAGATATGGCATTTGACAAAGTACTTAATTTATTGGCATGATGAGAACAAGTTTTCTATAATGGAGAATAGCTCAGGTGGGCATTTATCTGAGAAAACTACAAAGCCTACTTCCCTGGATTGGGAAGTTTAGGCATAAACAAAAATAAAGCTGATAGGAAAGAGTAAACTCTTTTTCTGGAACACATTTAAAAACTGGTATCTTTTAACAAAAGTGTAACCTGACATGAATGGAGTAATTTGGAAGTCAAATACTCTTTAATTGATTATCGTTATTAGTCCTTTATGACCAATAAATAACTCAATCTAGCATTTTCAAAACATCATCAGTAAACCACACAGGAGGCTCTCAGAAAGCCAAAAAACTCAACTTAACCTTCTTTTATCTCAGTTTCCATATCTAAAAATGGGAATACTAGATTTTACCTCACAAGCTGATTACAAAGGTTAAGGATGTATGTAGAACATTCATTACAGTAAAGGTAAATAACATTAAATTATCATTGTTAGTAGTAGTATTTATAATAGACTGAACCCAAATGCTTACATGTCTCAGATAAAGGACTTAATCCAAGTCATTGTTAGTTTCATCTTTATATGCCTGTTATGACAATACTTAAAGGACATAAAGGTGCTTTCAAATAAAGAAAAATACATAGCTTTGAAATATCTTTTCAATACCAAACTTTGTAAAATGGAAGAGAATTACAAGTTGATCTAAATAATCCAGAAAGAACACCACAAAACACCAGATAAATGCTAATGACATAATTCTTAAATATACAAATAGTAGATCCAAACTTACCGTGAAGATAGTATTTTAATAAGCCCTTTTCTATTCTGTACTCGAAGGTGATTATTTTTATACTTGGAGTCATCAATCAGTTCAGGCAAATTCAAGATCTGAAAGAGAAAAATAATTTACAGGTCTTTCATCTATCTGCTTGTGGATGCTAGTGTTCAGGGCCTGTCATTGCCTCCCTAAGGTGCTTCCTCACTGGTCTTCAAACTTCTTAATAAAGGGATCTTGAATGAAGGATCATGCTATTAGGATGGGTCATGCTATGAGTGGATGTGTCATTTGTAAGAAATTCTTACTACAGTTACGCAGGTGCCTAGATGTGAGAGCACAGAAAAAGAATTGTCAGACCCTCATAGTGAGTCTTGTACCCATAGATGAAAACACAGGAAAGGAGTTATCAGATTCCCACAATAAGTCTATACAGAGGTGCAGGGAGAGAGAGAAAATCAGATAAAGCTGCCCTAATTCTGAGAACCAATAGTGTAAGTGCACGACTATACTTGTATGAAGTCTATAATCAAATGTATCTTGTAGTTACCTTCACTTATTTGTTCCACATGTAAATAAAATAATATTATCTATCCCAGTAGTCCAATCCAGGATGTTGTACTAGGTGCTAAAATAAAGGAAAAGCATATACATTTGCTCAAAATGCTTCCCATTGAAACAATGTCAAATTAAAAGATATTCTTCCTATAGAATTGTCACTATTTTTCTTTAGTATGTCTCCCTGAAGGAATAACAAATAGAAAAGCTTTTATATACTTCCTCTTTTGCTCCTCCTCAATAAAGAGAAAATCTATCTTGCAAGTCCCTTTGGACATCTTGCAATTTTAACAAGACCATAATGAAAGTACCAAGTGAATTCGGAATGGGAAAAAACTTTCAAAAGGAATGTGTGGAGGCAGTGCTTGGCAGTTGTGTTGGAAAATCAGAAGGAGCATTTATGGGCTGGAGCAGACCATGTGGCCTACAGAAAGCTTCTCTACCTCTATTAATGTATTTGCTTTAAATATAAACATTTAATGGCTTCATTTGTTTCCCACAGTTTAAATAAAATCAATCCATTAATCATCTTTCAAAGAAGAGAAAAGTGACGAAGATTCCCTGGAGTAAAGAGACCATCTCAGTAGTGTAATTTCTCTTTCATATGTTTCGCTTATTCATTTCCTTTAGGAATAATAAAGACAGCATTACTCTCCCAGATTTTAAAAAGCAACACCACATACAGCACTCTTGCTAAAAACCTCCCTGTCACCACACCTGATCCAAGAATTGGCCTTACAGCTTGTTCAGGAATCAAAACCTCCCTAAGAGTGAATAAGTCATTTCGAGAAAAGGCAAGTGCCTTCATTAGATCACAGATAAAATTTATAAATCTAGTTTTACCCAAAATACACTATAACCTGCATAAAAGAGCACGTAGTTATTGCACTAAAGGGTAACTAGGTTGCCCTCATCTGCCTTTCTCTAAATTTGATTGGATCTCTTTTTTCTTTGAGAGTTGGTGTGAAACAATGGGTCAAAGTTTCATCATTTTATTTTTAGCTGTGCTAGCATTCAAAATGTTTCTAAAAAGACAGTTTCAACTGCTGTTATCATAACCATTCTTTAAGTACTTGAAAAAGAATGCTATCTGAGATAAAATAAAACAATGTAAGTGAAAGTGTTTGACAATTTAAATACAAAATAAATGTGAAGTATTAGGACTAGGTATTAGACACTATTCCCCCAAACAAAATAATAAAACATGTGTTTTTCAAAAAAGAAGTTGGGAAAGAGGAAAGGAAGGAGGGTGGGAGGGAGTCTTTACTTAACCTTCCTTTCTTATGGATATATCTATTAGATACAGAATTCAGGGTAAAAGTTTTTTTCAGTCCTTTAAACATGTTGTTCCACTTCACTCAGGGTTCTGCAGTTTCTGACAAAAAATCTGCAGTCGGTTGAGCTGTTGTTCCCACTTAGATAATACATCACTTTTCTCTGGGTGCTTTCAAATTTGATCTATAGTTTTCAGTAGTAAGATTTTAATGTTTTGGGGCATGAATTGATTTGGGCTTATTCTATTGAGGTTTGCTGAAATTACTAAATCTGTAGACTTTTAATTTTCACCAAAGTCTCAGTCATTATTAATTTAAAGATTTTTGCAATGTATACCCTTTCTTCTCTCCTTCTGGACTACAGTGACATAAATGTTAGATTTGTGAGTATTGTCCCTCATCAACCTGAAAGCCTTTTGTAGGGGATTGGGAGGGCAACCATCCTTTTCTTCCCTTTCGATTGTTGAGTGAGTAATTTCGATTTTTATATCTTAAAGTTCGTTGACTACTTCCTCTGTTATCTCCTTTGTGCTCGCATTTATTTTATTATTTTTTGTATTGTTTAGTCCTAAAATTTAAATTTGGTTCTTCTGTTTCTTTACTGGACATTTCTACTCTCCCATTTGTTTCAACAGTGCCTGTGATGCTTGCTGGACTATTTTTGTTATAGCTGATTTAAAGTCTTCATGAGTTAATTCCAACATCCGTGACATCCTGGAATTGTCATTTATTGATTTCCTACTCTCATACAAGTTCTGATTCTTCATAAGCTGAGTAATTTCTGATTGTAACCTACGCACTTTGGATATTATGTGATGAGTCTCTGGGTCATGTTTAAATCCTAAAGAAAATTTTTGTTAGATTTTATTTTTTTTATGATTTATTATTTATGCATAAAGCTGGGGTGCAGACCAGAGGTGTGGGGTGGTGAGAGAGTTCACCAAAGACAGAGTGGGGAGCAGACCAGGTAGAATGATGTAGAATGACCAAAATACACTGCTGAGGGGAGCAGCGGGCAGCGAGGCAGGAGAGGTCTGCTGTGCCATGTGGGAATCTCCCAGGTCCAGCATCAAACTGGAGCTGCAGCTTCCAACAGCTCCACAGTGCTGCATTTAACCCATTGCACCAGCAGGGAGGCCCTTGTTAGATTTTAGCAAGTAATTCATCTGCTTATGTCCATGCTTCAAATCCCAATCCACATTCTGTTGCTTTGGTTCTATCACTGGTTCAGTTTTCAAAGCCTTTGTAGCCAATTTGAATTTGTCCCACATGTGCCCCACTTAATGGTCATGCTGAAACCTGGACAGATATCTATTGTTGACTTTGTTTTCAACTTCTCTGGTATGCTGATTAGGGCCCTATCAGTGTATGTGTAGCTCAGGGGGTGAGTACAGGAGTTCACAAACAACTTCAAGGATCACTTTCCAAAGCTCTTCCTTCTCTTCACTTTCCAGTTCCCTGGGGCTCCCCTTTAGTTACTCCCCTGTATACTTCGAGGGCAGAGGAGAAGCAGTGAGAGGTAAGTAAAAAGCAATAAGGCTTCACCCCTCTCTTGAGATCACAGCTAAGCGATAAAAGAGTTTGGTTCCTGCTCATCTGTTGCTGTCACCGCAGGATTGCTTGGGGGCTGGGACATGAGAAAATGGAAAGGAGTTAAAGGAGGATTTCCACAGTCTCTGACATTAGAGCTCACTTTCATGTTCCTCATATCAGGAATGAAGGACATTCATCTCCTGCAGCTCAGTTCTGTTTCATGGTGCCCACATCCAGGTTTCAGGATCTATTAACTTCATGAAAGCATATGTATAGAACAAAACCTTATTACCCATTTGCAGATACTTGGAATTCTGGTGTTCTTTCCCCGGTTTTCCTGCTACTACTTGCTTTTCAGAGCCCCCTAATAGATGATCCAAGCATTTTTGTCCAGGTTTTATTCACTGTGCTCAGTGGAAGAGATGGCTAGATGTGTTTATTTCATCTTACCCAGAACCTGAATCTCTACACTTAAATTTTATAGAGTGTATATTGTGATCCAGCACTGTAGTGCTTTTCTTATCTGATCTAACTCTTACAATCCCCAAGTTTATGTTAGTATAGGGGCCTCCTGGTGGCACAGCAGCGGTTAAGCACTGCGCTCTAGAGCTGTTGGCAGTGGCTACGCGAGTTCGATGCCCCGCCGGGGAGATTCCCACATGGTGCAGCAGACCTTTCCTGCCTCACCTGCTGCTCCCCTCAGCAGTGTACTTCTGTCGATCTGCCTGTTCTGCTCCCGGCTCTGTCTCTGGTGAACCCTCTCGCCACCCCACACCTCTGGCCTGTACCCTAGCATTGCATGCATAAATAAATGAATCTTTAAAAAAAAATTATGTTAGTATAGTTGTGTATTATAATCTTCACTTTATTGTTAGGACATACATATTTAGCAAAGATTAAATGCCTTGTCAGAGATCTAACTGGCTTCAAAACTCACTGTATGCCTAAGAAATATACTGTAAAGCTCTCAGACCACCTTCTCCAAAATCAACTACCACACTTATTAAAATTAAAGTTTCCTATGCCCTACCTCAGACATTCTAAGTCAACATATGTGGGAAACAGCTCAAGGAAATTTCTTATGCATACTAGAGTGGAGAATCAATGCACATTGCCTCCAAAGACAAGAAACTTACAATCTAAATGACTTTAGAAAAGGATGTCAATGTACTTCAAATAGGAATATCTATTACTGTTGGCACCAATCAACTTAAAATAGCTTACATATGCTCATGTTCCCTACTTTTCTGCATCATGTTAAGGGACATAAAATGGGATTTGTTACATGTCAAGGTTCACTTTATATGCAGGAAGATTTTCTGAATCCCAAACCTTGAACACAATGTTCTTGCTCCCATTTTAAGCCCTCACAATAAGAGTTCCCTAGTGGGGTCCTACACCAAGAAGTATTAGTCAACCAGTATATCAAATTCTGTTTTCATAAGAGGTTAGGCATAAGTAAATTCCACTCATCCATCATAAATAATACTGCTACATTTCTACCCAGAGTGCAGAGCTGCCCTACCTTTCATGATGGACTGTACTTAGAAAAAGAATATTTTTGATGGACTCACTGTCAATAACCAGGGATCTCAACTTCTGTGATGTCAGTTTGAATGTTAAGTCCTTCAGTAATAGATAAATCTGACTAAAAAATATATAGAAGTTACTCACTATATATGGGATGGGATGAGAACCTTACCTTAAAATAAGGAAATAGGATTTTTCTTAGTTGAAAAAGTTTTAGAACAATTATCATGTAAGGATATTAATGAAGATTGAAAAAATTCAGATTGTGGCATTCGTTTGGGATGCCTATTAAATGATGTAAATAGCATTAAAATCCTATTCGCATAAAATTTTTGTCTAAGGATCTCAAAGAGTTTTTCAGGCATTGCCTTAATGGCTCATAACGGGATTATCATTCCTAACTCACATATGGAAAAAACAATGGCAAGTATGCCATTCTAGAAAGCCCTCTTATTGTCTCCCCTTTAAAAAATGTGTAATAATACTCCATAGCTATGTCATATTTTAATACTAAAACTTATGGTAAATATTATGCTTTGATATAAAAAATCTTTTTCAAAAAATGTTCTTATAGATATTTTTGAGGAAGTTTAATAGTTTCAAATTGATTAGCAGTATGATCAAAACTAAAAAAGAGTTCAATACAGTCATTTTCAACAGTGAAGAATATCTCAAACATTAATTTCACCCCCACCCTTATCCCCAACACACACACTTTCAGGAGAGAGAAAACTCTAAAACATATGGCTCAGGAAGAAAATCTGTATTCGTTTATAGCAATGAACTGGCTTTTACATCTCTGCAGCTAGAGTACGCAAATGACTTCACAGACAACAGCTTCCGTATGTTTCATATTTTTAACATTGACCGTTCATAATAAAGATTCTTTGATCCCAGATCAAATGTTTGAATCAATTTTCCCTACACTTACTCAGAGTCACCATTATAAAAGCTCCCCTCTTTCCCACCTCAGATGTTCCAGCCCTTCTTGCAATCGGAACTATCTCCATTTGTCACCTTCTTTGTGGTACTTCCCACCCCTTTGCTGTGGTTTTTAGTTCTGCTCGTTAACCTCTCATACAAAAGAGGCACAGTAATAAATAATTTTTGTACATAATAAGTTAAATACAATAAATAAGTCCCTCTAAGGAATGTGCAGGCTTCTTTAATCAAACTGAAAACTAACTAGTATGGTTAGAACAAAAAAATAAATAAACTCTCCCAATCAGGAAAAAAAATCCTTAATAGGTGATAACTTTGCCTACATATAAGATTTTTTTTAAACCTTAGTTCATCTTTTAAAAACTATATTTTTGTTATTAGAATTAAGAAAACTGAACTGAAATCTAAGTCCTTAAGTGAAAACAAAAGACCGAAAGTCTACATAAATATTAAAAACATTGAATATTTTTAAAAAGTCTAAACAATTGTAAAAATTTTGAGTATCTTCAATGTAAAGTTTTAAATAACTCCTAGGCCTTTTTAAAGATATTTTCTGGAGCAACATTTTTAATATAATCTTAATTGCTAAAGCCCTAACCATGAATTTTACAGAAAGCTAATCCTTAAAGTTACAAAATATATAATTTTCTAGTGGTAAACAAATTTGATAATAGATTAACTATAATTGAACCTAATTAAATATCTTGTTGTTGATAAAGATGGGAGGGAGGAAAGAAGGGGGAAAATGATAGAAAAAAGAATGTAAAACAGCAAGAAAGAGAAAGAGAGGAAGAAAGGGGGGACAGTGAGGAGAAGGAAAGCAAGGAGGGGTGGAAGGGAAGAAGAAAGAAAGAAAATATTCTGGTATTTAAAAAAATCCCTTTGAATTTTTTCTGCTTTTCTTTCTGTTTGGACTGGTAAATAAATCAAGTTTTAGCCTAACTTAACCTATTGTGATGCTGCCTTTGGAAACATAGTCAATATATCAGTTAAGAAATAACAGTGGTAATTCATTCCCTATCTTTAGGGGCTATATGAATAAAAACAGCATACTTTTAAGTGCTAATGCTGGGAACCTTGAGCTGGTTTAGACTTAACACTATTCTAGGCAAAACTGACTTTTCCTCGCTTTGCACAAAATGCACTTTTGCATATATCACAACCACTGCAATGATTACAGATTACCTTGCACACGGTAGCAAACTGTTGGTTATTTCCTGCTCCAACTACAAGATAGCCATCCTTGGTTTTAAAAGCCTAAAATAAAGAAATAAACCAATGAATAAATACATACATATATACAGGCATAAATAAATAAGCTTATATGTTGAAAAAATCACAAAGGTTGACCAAAACTACAATATAGAAAGTTTGCTCTGAAGTTCACAAGATTCCCTTTAACTAGATATTTTTCTCTTGTATTTGCATAGAAAGGTAGGGCAGGAAAGAGAACAACAAGGTAGGAGGGTGGGAGAGGTCATGAATCAGGTGATAATGCTATACTTCTTCTTTAAAGATCTCACAAGTAAATTTTTGGGTCATTTTCCCTTTTTAGTTAAGTGAAAATTGACACATCAGGCTTCTCAATTACATGTGACTTTATGTACCTGAAAATGTCCCTTGAAGCAGACAATTTGATTTCCACAGGAACAGACCTGTAAGTACTTGACATTCCCAGATCACATAACCCTAGCTCCTGTGGAGAACTTTTCAACACTCCCTTCTCCACAGTTGATCAAAATAAAGACTGGAAGAGCCAAATTTTACAATCAGAAGGGTTTTTTAAGTAAATGAGTCACCTAAACTTCCTTCCTTTTTGTATAAAAATTGCTCTGTATCTTCACCTACATTTTCTTCTCTTTCTCCTGCCTCTGAGAAAGATGACATCTATCTTCCTTAGCAGGGCTTACTTCTATGCTAATGACCTTGGTCTTACCTTCTTTCAAATCCTCAAGAACCCTACTCAATCATCTTTAATCTTCATTTCCACTAGATCTTCCTCTTCTCCCTACAAATATGCCCAGGCCTACACCGAAATCATTAATACAAAAAAAAAAAAAAAAAAAAACAAATTTCCATCAACTCTGACAACTTTTTTAAATTATCTTGAAACTTTCTCCCTTCCATTTCAAAAAGATAAAAAGAAGTGCCACCTGCCTATACTTCCTCACCAACTACCACACTCCAGTGCCAGGGTTTTGTCACCAGGATTCTTATTCTGTCACTACACTGAAACTATTATTTCTTTAAACCTTCTGTATTATTTGGTGCTATTATCCAGCCCTTCCTTCAAGAACCTGTCATGTGTAGGCTCTGTTGGGATTCATGTCCCATCTCTCTGACCTGTTTTCCACATTCCTTTTTCACAGGATTATCCTCTCTTCAATCGTCAGCATTCCTTAAGCATCTTTTTTTCAATTTCTTTTATTTCAGTATCTCATTTTGGTAGCCCTAGCCACAGGTGATTATTAAATTTAAATGAACTAAAAGTAGTCTGTCACAAAAGATTACATGTTGTGATTACATTTACATGCAATTCCCCAAATAGACAAAATCTATGGAAATAGAAAAAAGATATGGGCCTGCAAGTGAAACAGGGACCCCATAGTACCTAGCAACCATGAGGAATCACTGGCTTTTGCCTGTGGGCCCAGCCCAACAAAAGCCATGGGAGAGAGGCCCACAGCATGCTATTCCGAGGGACAAGGCAGTGTTTTGGGGGCCCACCTCAGTGTCCATGATTGAAGTTGGCCTCTAGCCTAAGCACTATTGTTGGGTTCCGAAAGTGGTGGGAGAGGGCAGCAGTGGTTTCGCCACCCTGCCATCCCAGTGCAAGCAGCCCCACTGGGCTCAGGAAGCTGGGTTTGGCAGCTAGCCTCAATGCATGCAGCCTTTGAGCAGCCACAAGGCTGCTCCTGAAACAGTGGTGGTGATAGTGGTGGTCACTCACCCCAGAGCAGGCTAGCCCCAGGGCTCCAGAGGGAAGGCATTCCCAAAGCCCTCGCCTCCTGGTTTGAGTCCATTGAAAGGAATGTTAGGCCCACTGAAGCCAGGTCTCGTACTGTGGGTTCAGGAGTACTTGGAGAGAATCGGTGGCATATATGGCCAGCAGAGCAGGCTTGCAGCAGCAATATCTCCTGCATCACTACACTGGCCCTGCTAAAGGGTGCTGGGTGCAGTGTGCCTATGCCCCACTGAGGTTTGCTTTTGCTGAGGCTACCCTGAGCCCCTGAGCCCACAGCAGCAGAGGAGTCTGCTCTGACCTCAGTGCAGGTCGGGTCTGGGCACGTTTCCTTTTTGAATATGGCTCCAAGACTGAAAATGCACCAGTCAGGTTCAAGTTCAATGGATCAATCAGGTTCCAGCTCTCTAGTTCCATTCAAGGATCAAAAATGAGTAAACAGATTGGTGCTTATACAGTACCAGTAAAACATCCAATTAGGTTTGTAAGCAAGGATCCTGAAAAGGATATAAGCAGGGTAGCAGAAGCTTCAATTCATTCAGTGACAGCTTCAGGGGATTCAAGAGATGACTTCATAAGAGAAGCATTCAGTAGACAACCACCATGGAAGTCAGCAGACTATCAGGACTTCGATACCTTTGTAGTCCTTTGTAGACTTTCAGACCTCCATAGACATCCAGGCATCTATAGACCTTAGCGGAGGTCTGGCCACACTGCGTGCCTCCAGCCCTGTCTCTGATATAGCCTGAAAAGAGCACCATCAGCTTGGGCCCGGTGCCTGCAAAAGAGCTCTTTGCTGTTGGCTGTATTCCAACAGGTCACAAAGAGCTGTAACACTGGTTTCTTTGGCACTGCCTCCTGGTGACGAGTGCTGACCAGTGTCAGGTCACCTCTGAGAGTTGTCCATAACTTTCTCCTGGTGCTGTTGCCTCCACTGCTGTCCAGGCTGGCCTTGAGACAGCTGCTGTGGGCTGCTGTGGTGTCACCTCACAGCTGCCACCATGAGTTTGATCCTCCTCCACTGCTTACCAATGTGCCACCAGCTCCAGGCTCTCATCAAAAGGACAGTGCTATCTTGCACAAGCAGCCTTTGTTTTGGACTACTAGACACTGTGGACACTATCTGGGTTGAGACAACCAAACATTTGTGGCCTAGAATCTCTTTCTTTCTTCCCAGTCTCCCCTTTTGTGATTACACTCTGAGCCTGAGTGATATTTTGCAATTGTGAGCCCACAGGTGAGAATACACAGACAATGACATGTCCCCCACCTTGGGACTGTTGTACTAGGGCTAAGGAAGCTGGGGAGTGACTGCTAGCAATTACCAGATTTCTTGGCAAGGTAATGAAATGTTCTAAAATTGATTGTGGTATTGACCGCACAATTTCGAATATACCAGAAACCACTGAATTACGTACTTTAAATGGGCAAAATGTATGGTATGTCAATTACTTCTCCATAAAGTTATTATCTTAAAAATTAACAGTTCAGTCCCAGAGCTTTCAATAAAGAATTGCGACTAGTATCTGCTGTGTGAGTTAATGCAAATAGAGAGTATTTCCATCATCACAGAAAGTTCTGTTATACCGTACTGGTAGATTGAAGCAGGATGATTATATTTTCCCCTCTTACTCTCCCTAATAGTTTAAATAGAATATTGGAAGACTATTAGGCAGTTAATAAATAGTCATTAATGAATTTATCAAATGATTGCACTCTTATAATAGAGTTGAGACTAAAATTGAATCTCAAAAACATTATAACAGGGTTTTATTCTATTTTTATTTATGTTTGATTTGGTAATAAATGCCAATAAGAAGATATCACATCAAAAAGATGTGGTATATATACACAATGGAATACTACTCAGCAATCAAAAAAGATAAATGCATGCCATTTGCAGCAACATGGATGGAAATGGAAGGGATTATGCTAGCTGAACACGCCAGAAAAAGGAAGATAAACACCAGATGATGTCACTTATAGGTGTGATATAGAAAAACCAAACTAACGGTCAAAGGAAAACTTTAGAAACCTTGAAAATTTACCATACACCTGTGGTTTTTGGTGAGGTGAATGAAGGATAAAGGTAAGGAGTGTGGGAAGAACAAATGGACTTTGGTAAAGGACTATGGGTGCTTCAGAGGCGAGAGTACTACAGTGACTACACCTTAGGGGGGAAATCCTATATTGTCAAAATACTGGCAAGTATGTGGTACTTCAATAACAAATAAAAAAAAAGAAGATATCATATGATCTACTTTAACCATTTATTTTTCATTTCAGGCAAAATTAAAGTTATTGTTATACACATGGAATAGCATATTTCAAACCATATAAAGGGAGTCTGCAACAGAGCTGTGAGTAAGGGACAAAGGATTTTGAACTGAGATGTCTCAAAAAATCACTGATAAAACATAAAGGTACATAGGTTGTTTGCTTGTTAATTTCCAGGGGAATGGTGAGTTGGGAGTAGATAAATAATATGAACTAACAATGTGTACTGCCAAGCATAATGTAAAGAAAGGTCTTCAAATTTTAGATCATTGACATTCACAAATGTATACTTGGGAGGGGGCATGTTCATTTTTAAAAAATTATTAAACAAATGCTTCCTTAAAATCATACCAAGAAATACACCTCTGCAATTTTTTTTTTATTTTTAGCAGAGATAACTAGGTAATGATCATAGGAAAATGAAGACTGAACAAGCAGCTAAGTCACCAGAACACAATGAAATTAAATAGCCCTAAATAGAATTATAAAGAAGGTAAGATTATGAGTTCTTTAAAGATGTGTTTGTTCCCTATTATTTTTGCTAGTGTTTAATTAATAAGCATACTCTAAAAAAAATTGTAAAAATACCATTTTATAGACCGAAAATTTGTTCTCCCCAAATTCCTATGTTGAAATCCTAACCCCAATGTGATGGGATTTAGATTCAGAATACAGTTGTCTATGACTCACCAGACACCAGACCTGTCAGTACCTTGACCCTGATCTTCAAGGAAGGTGAGAAATAAATATTGTTTATGCCACCTTATATAGGGTATTCTTTTATAGCAGCCCAAATGGACTAAGAACTTGGTGCTGAGAAGTGGGATGCTATTGGTACTACTGTAACAAATATCTGAAAATATGGAGGAATGTTTAGCACTGGATAACAGAAGCTACAAAAGTTTTGAGATATGCTACCAAAAAAAAAAAATCTACATTGGCATCGGAACGGATGCAAAAGGCATTTCTGATTAGAGCGCAGAGTGAGACTCTATCTTCTTGGAGAAGAATACCTAGGTAACAACAAAGCCTGACGAAGTCATGAGGGGACTGGTTGAACATACAAGGTAGAAAAAGAGACTAAGGACAGTCAAAATGTAAAATGATTCATTCAGTGATTGTTGAAGCAAAGCAGTTGCTTGGTGGGGTGAGAGTCAGTGTGAGGTAC
This sequence comes from Scalopus aquaticus, assembly GCA_004024925.1. NCBI lineage: Eukaryota > Metazoa > Chordata > Mammalia > Eulipotyphla > Talpidae > Scalopus > Scalopus aquaticus. The sequence goes on from PVIJ01002336.1 coordinate 94,140, forward strand.
TTAGAAGAGTTCCTAATAAAAAGTAGGGGTTCAATAAATATTATTATTAAATAGTTACTAGTATACTGGGTCCTTTATAAAAAGAACACCCTAGTGCATTCTAAGTTCTTTGATACTAATCCCTAGGCACTTATCTACAAAACACTTCTCTCTCTTTCTCATTCCCTTGGTTGCCTTAATTTCAAAGTAGGTGAGTAAAGCGACAACATAAGATTGCAGGCTTTCTATCACAGGGAAAACTCAAATGGAATGGAATTGGGCTCCAGTACTCAGGGAGTATTAGAGTGGTTCTCTTGTCAAGTGTACAAGTTTCAGGAGGGATGAAACAAATGCTTCTTCATGAAATGATGGAAAATGAGGGTAGAACTGGTAAGGGTCTATAGTCTTAAAAGGACGAGGCCAAAACCAAGCCATTTCTAATAGGAGACCAGCTTTTATTATTCCTGAGGAAAGAAATGCTTCTTAGCGTGAGCTATATTTAAGGGTGACAAATTTCACGGATAGTCAGAATACACAGCAATTACATGGTTTTCTTTACATTCTAGTCATGATAAACCTCATATCCTAGGAAGGGAGGTGTACTGCAGACTGAGAAAATATTGATGGGTCAAGGGATTAGATGTCCCAAAGAAACTGTACAACTAATAAGCAAATTGGGAGACATGTAAAGGTAAAAGGACATAGGAAATTGTTCCTCTACTTAAAGCAGTTTCATATGTAAAATGTGAACACATCTAACAGACTGAAGGGAAGAGATGTCAAATGCAGGAGCTGACCTAAAAACAAAGAAATAAGAGGATCCATCTGGATTTCCTATTGCTCTTGGAATTATCTATTGCTACCGAAATACCCTACTTTCTGAGCAGTCAGACACTGTAACCTGTACTGATAATGTCCCAATTATTAAGTTGACTAAAGATAAAACTACAGAAGGACCTCTACAAGTTCTGCATCAACTCAATGTATCAGATTATCAAATGGAAAAAAGGAAAATTGGAATTTCCTGTGTCATACTCTTAAGTGCCCATATTAATACATCCAGTATTTTCTCTAGTCTAAATAAAGCACATACGATTGGTAACGTGCTACTTCAAAACAAAGAACGTGAACTTCAAGTCTTCCTATAGCTACTTAATTTTATATAAGATTTTCTTTCACAAAAGGTAATCATTGCTAAACAGCTTCATCATTTACTAGGAAAAAAAGACATTCCATGAAGTTTAACTCACTGCCACAAAAATGTTTCTGGAATGGCAAGCAGTTACTGACTTTGGGTCTGTGCTAGTACATCGTGACAAATATAGAGCACTATTTCCTACCACTAACAGTTCAGTTCACCTTATGGTGCTGGAGCTGGCTGAGCCAGATGGCACTAAAGCACAAACTGCTTACAACTCAAGAACAGTGTCATCTATGGGATAGAACTATGCAACAAGTGGTAAATGAACCAGAAGTCCCTAATTTTACCTAATACCTATTTGGCTTTGTCTCCATATTGTTCATTTTGATGTCATTTCAAAGATACATTTCTAAATACAAGCCCTTGCCTTGAACTCTAGAATAGCCTTAAATAGCAATATTATATATTCATTTCCTGTCACTCCAGATCCAGGGCAGGTTTTGCCAACTTCATAGGAAACTTTAATGGTCAAATGGATTCCTGAGATCCTTCAAATCAATTAAGACTCATTTCAAATCAAACATGGCTACGATTTTCAATCACTCAGTTTCTGATACTGGGCAAGGAGTAATGGAAATGGAAAAGGAAATGGAAACTGCCTTAAGTTATTTATATTCTTCACAAATTGTCACAGATATTATTTTTCTTATAAAAGAAGTCCTTTGTGAGGAAAGTCTCCTGTCATTTAAGAAGGTTGTCATCACATATGTTGGACATGATGTAAAATACACATGGAGTTACTTTTCCTGGAAATTACTGGCCAGAAATTAGTTTTAATGGTGCTGTATTGACTGCATTATAAGGAATCTTAAACCAGATTTTTCAGAATAACCTGGCAAAAGAAACTTATTTAATGGAAAGTAACCACAATATTCTGCTCAAGAGTTCATGCTAATTTTTCAGAAGCATTTCAAGGTAAAACCTTGGCTGTGTTAAGCGTTTTCAAGTTTTCTTCATTTTACTTCGAATGTGTTACTATAATCTTAGTTGCATACTAGTTATGTGTCATCTAGGAAAACACCATACTGACAATGAGCCTTCATTTATTGTATACTAATCATTCATAGATCAGAACTTTATACAAACTATCATCACAACATTTCACCATCAAGGAAGGAATCAAACTAGAAAAGAATGTTAACTACGGTTATAAGAAGAACATTCTACAGTAGATTATAGAGTAGATTGCCAGTAAGGTTTTCCAAACATATCTTATTTCTATCATATTTCAAGATTTAGCAATAGCAAAACATGTGGCATACACAGCAAGACCATATTAACAGGAGACCCAGACATCAGATCTGCCAATTAAACCTGAAAAGACAATGGAATACAGGCAGAGCTGAAAGCACTGTGGAAAAGGATTGAATAAACATGATCTGGAAAAGCAGTAAAGAAAATAGAGTATCAGAGTATCAAAGGGAAATGGGTTGAGAAGTTTTGATAAAATAATAATACTTGAAAGTCCTACAGTAGAAAGTTAGCCCCTAAGACATATTGATATAGGCTGCAGGTCTCAGTTGTGGGAAGGAGGCTCAGAGAAAAAAACGCAAGGCAAAGGGTGGTGGGACACTACTAAGCAGTGAACTAGATAAAGAGATCTGAGAAAACAGCCAAAAATAGAAGCACAATCCTTTGAACAAAGGCATATGAAGCAAGGAGAGTGAGTTCTTGAGTCTGTCGCACAGCACAGTTACCTTGAGCATCTATGTAATCAATAGTTACGTTGGCCATCTAGGACAATATTGGAATAATATGAGCTTAAAGCATTTTTTAAATCAAGGACAAAGTCTGAGTGCTGGGTCACAGTATATCGGGCAGTTTAAGAAATATTAAAAACTCTATAAAAGGACTGGTGGCAAAACTTGGAAGCATGAAGCAGAGATGAGGAAGTATCTAAAGTTGAGGACCCACTGATATGGCAAGCATACTAAAAATCAATTATCACAACAAACTTCCTTCCTCATTGCTAAGTTTAAGGATAAAGACAAGCTTAAGGAGAGATGGAAAATATAATTTCAGTAGGAGTTCTAAGTGTGTTTTGTAATTGGAACAATGAAGACTCTGTCTGCATAATTAACTATTCCTCATTCTTCTCACCAAGGTCAAAATTTGTTCCACTCACAAAACAGAGAAATCTTGTTAATCAGGTGAGCAAAGAATCATATTTACAAAGCCTAAGTGTTAAAATTCTTTTTTTTTCATATGTTGCTAATTTAAAATTCAGTTTTTAATTATATATCTACATATAAGTTGTCTTTCTTCTCAAATAATATCCCCTTCTGCTTCCATTTCCCTACTATTCACTCATTTATTTCTTTCCCGCTTGTATTATTGCTTCTACCACAGGACCCCCAAAAAAGCTACTCTAGGTCCTCCCTGGTGGCACAATGGGTTGAGTCACAGCACTGTAGGGCTATCCACAGCCACTGCAGCGCAAGTTCGATGCCTGGCCTGGGAGCTTCCCACATGGCGCAGGAGGCCTCTCCTGCCTTGCCCGCTGCTCCCCTCAGTAGTATATTTCAGTTGGTCTGCCTGTTCTTGTTCTGCTCCCCACTCTGTCTCTGGTGAATCGTCTCATCCTCCCACACCTCTGGCCTACACCCCAGCTTGCATGCATAAATAAATAAATCTTTAAAAAAAAAAACACTACTCTAAATCACATATTGTTTTCTCAGTCCTCACCTTTATTGATCTCCCTGTTTCCAATAATCAACCTTTCCTGTAATTCCCTGGGAAGAGATTACACAATCTCCCTTCCTTCCAATTCCAATTCATTCTACTTTGTGGGATTTCCTGAGCTTTTCTCTTCAACCAAGCACTCTTTGTTCAACTCCTTTGTTCCTCATTCTCAGAGATTCAACAGTAATTTAGAGTCAACAGAGATTAACAGTAACTCTTTGTAACACTGGCCTATTTACAAACTCTTGGACAAATTCTTCAAAGTTGGTAATCAAAAACTGAGCAAATTAATTACCTGTAAAGCAGGACTGGGACAAGTAGGGAAACGGCAACCAGAGAACATCCTCATAAAGCTGGGACACATAATGGGCTATTCTACCAGTGAAAGTGAAGTGAGAAGGATCCACTCAAGAGAAAAGGTGAAAGGAGAAAGAAATCCCCTGAATAATCTTAATCATGGCCTTTCTTTAATTTCTAGCTTTACATCACTGTGTTTGGAGAAGATACTGGATATAATTTCTATATTTATATAAATTTTTGAGACATGATTTGTGCCCTAGCATATGACCTATCCTTGAGAATGTTATCTGTTGACTTGAGAAAAGTATGTATTCCTTTCCTTTGGGGTGAAAGGCTCTATATTGTCTGTTAAGTTTATTTGATCCAATGTTTTACACTTAAGGTTATAATTTCTTTGTTAACTTTCTGTGTGGGTGATCATCTCCAACCATTATTTATTGCTGCCCATGTGTTGCTTTTGGTCTGTTAACAGTTGTTTTATATAATTAAATGCCCCTGTGGCAGGTACATAAATATTAATAGCAGTTATAGTTCATTGATGAATTGTTCCCTTGATCACTTTGTTCCTCATGACCTTTTTGTCTGAAAGTAATTAATCAGATATGAGAATGGAAGCTCCTGTTTTTTTTCTCTGTATTGCTGGCTTGAAGTACCTTGATCTAATCTTTCACCTTAAGTTTATGTTTGTCTTTAGATTTTAAGTAAGTCTCTTGAATGCCAAGTATAGATGGGTCATACATTTAACCCATTAGTCATTCTGTGTCATTTAAATGAAGAGTTCAGACCACTCACATTTAGGGTGATTATAGAAATAAAGCTTATTTACTATCATTATATCTTTTGGCATTTTTTGTTGCTCTATCTGTCTGTTGTTTCCTTTGTCATTTGCTTGTCTGCTTTTTTGTTTGGATGCCTTTCCCTGGTAGTTCTCAGTTTTGTCATTTCTTCTTCTATGTGGCTCTATTCTAGATTGTTGCTTTGTGGTTACCATAGGGGTTATATCAAAATTTCCAAGTCTAACATATTCTTTATGTGCTGGAATTGACTCACCCAATAATTATACAAATTCTGATCTTTTCTTCCTCCCCTTTTTTGTTTTATTGATTTTCATATTATTTTGTATATACTTCTATTTCTGTATTACTATTATCATCTTGTTACTAAAATTTTTGAAAAAAAATAAAGACAAGAAGGTTAAAATTAAAATATCCAACTGGAGTTACAGATAGATTAAGGGGTGGGAATAGTACACAAAAAGATAATGCCTGAGAAATATCTAAAATTGATAATGTCTATAAACTCAATAAATTCCAAGTAGGATAAATATAAAGAAATGAAAATCTAGATTTAAAAAAGTGTAAAAATGGAGACTAACAAAGACAGGCAAGGATGTTAAAATCAGCCAAACAGGACAGATTACCTGCAGAGAGTATCATTTAAATAGGCAGTAGAAACCTCGAAAGCAATTATTGAAGTCAGGTAATAATGCTGACATAATAGTTATCAACATAGAATGTTCTACTTAATTAAAGTGCTCGTGAAGGATAGCCTTGAAATAAAGGCTATCTCATACTAAGAAAGTGTGAGAATTTATCACTACCCGATCCTTGCCAAAGCAACTTCTAGGGAACTTTAGAAAGAAAGAAATTAAAACTGGAAAAGATGAAATATTAAAAAAGGGAATGGTGGGTGAGAAAATTAAATAATTTACATATAAATGAAGTTAACTAAGGAAACACTAGTGTGCAAGAAGGATGATCATGATTGTGATGATGATAAAGAAGAAGGAAGAGGAGGAGGCAGCTATAAGATCTCCTTCAAGAAATAACCTGATGTATGTTTACATCAGCAAGATGGCAAAATAAAAAACCACAGACCCTCCTTTTGCCCCATGGAAACACAGATTCAATAACAATACATAGACTAAATCCCTTTGTGAGAAATCCAGGAAAAGAGACAGGTGACACAGGTGAGCATGAAACTAGTACCATAAAAGCCATTAGGAAATGTTTTGCACTCACTTGCCATCATCCCTCCCTCTCCCTGAGAGAAAAGTCCCAGCTCCTGGCTTCACCCTGGTTAGGTAAAGAAAAGAACAAATAATATGTCCATTGTGCAGACTTTTCGAGGAGTTCCCTGAGAGGCTTGGTTTCTGTCTTGCCAGAAATTTAAGTACTAACAACAAAAACAACAACAAAAGGTTTCAGAATGTGGACTGCTAAAAACAAAGGTGAGAACTGGATTAGCACACACTGACTCACCATAGTCCTTCTCCCTGGTTCACTGTAAAACTCATGGGAGAAAACCCCTAATTCCTTGCTTCTCTCTGAGGGGGAAAAAGAAAGAGAATCAGTACTATCTTCCAGATTTCCAGGGTTCTGACCAAGGATTGTTTTCTGTCTCTCTGTTTCAAAGCAGTTAGAGGACTAAGCATACTCTAGATGCCTGAGGGCACTGAGAACAAAAAAGAACTAGACATCATGCCACTATTCCAGAGGATCCACAGGAAACAGGGGAAGAGGCCTCTCACTCAAGCAGGGAAAGAGAAGAGTGGAGCATGTATCCAATGCTCTGGCTCTACAGGAGGCTGCTCAGGGCTCTGGTTTCTGTCTCTACAGTCTCTAAAACACTGATATGCTACAACAATCACTAGAAGTCTAGGGGCACTGGAGAGCAAAAGAGGTAAGTTTGCATTACCTCTAGAAAATCTACAGTACTAAAGATAGACACTAGAGGGAGCAAGAGATTAAGCACGCCTGAAAAAAAAGGAACACAAATTCCTGTTTCCTAGTTTTGCCTCAAGTCCAGAGAGGACCCAGCATCTATAGCCAGGAGGACTGGTACAAAGATCTCTCCCTGTAGGAAGCCAGACCATTAAGTGTGGGAACAGTGACTGAAATTCATGGATTCCAACAAAAGTTACAGGCACATGAAGAAACAGGGAACTATGGTCCAATCAAAGGAACAAAATTAATCTTCGGAAACTAACTGTAATCAAAATCAAGGTGGTCTCTTGCATTGCTCTGTTCTCTGAGGTCCAGAGGCAGTGACTTGTTCCCCCTGCTCAGCCTCCTCCTGAACTTCACTAGTTGCACCTTTGTCCTGTACTTGGTGTCAACATGACTACTCTTCACTGGGATCTGCTGAGGGGATGGTAGCAGAAACTTTTAGTCAATACTTTGGGCCATGGAGGGGGCATATGTTGTGCTGTGTTGATTTGATAGGGGCCAAGTGCTGCTACCTCCTCTCCAGTATTTTTGACAAATAGGTGGTGTCTCCTACTTTACTGATAAAGTGAACCTGCTTCAGAGTAAGCTGGTGGATAACAGAAACAGCTTGGTTTTATTTTGTATACAGTTTATAAAACTTTTGTCCATGACATCAGACTAGGTCTTGAACATTCCTCTTGCAATATTTTAAACATTTTGAATATTCCCATTGTGCATTTATTCTTCTGTTTTTATAAATTTGATCCAAAATGATTTTATCTGTGTGCAGACAGACTCCATTTCTCAAACCTTACTTCTCTTGGATGCTCTTTGATCCTAGAAAATGTCTTTAAACTATTGGTGATTGCCCCTGTAGCCTTAGTTTCTGGAACCCTCATGAAAAACTTTAGCCATAAAGACCTGCATATGAATAAAACAAGCAACACTAATCACTAAATAGCAGAAAGGAAAAGAGATCCGGATTTTGTGATTGTCATTTATCTATAATGGGTTTGGCCTCTATAGTTTCTCATTTTTTTTTTTTTTTAGTTATCAAAGGTAATTTGGACACAGTTCACTATCTTCTCATAAAGAATACTCAGTATTCTAGAAGGTGAATTATATCAGTCCCTCCAAACCACTCCTGGTTTCCAGGACAATCTGTGAAATGGATGGCTCCTAGAAAATCCTACTTATATTTCACTGAATAACAAGGAACTCAGGATAAGCTATTATATTTGCTTCTTGTTAAACCTGAAATTCTTTGGGAGAAGATTTTGTCCTTGTCCACAGTGCTGTGTTTGAAAAGTAATAGGCTGTTGTGACAAGTGTTTTCCTGTCAAGTCCCTGGGGGATGTCGTTAATATAAATGATGACACTGAGCTCACATCACTGACATCACTCTTCATCATGTTGTACCTTGAAGTGCTATTTTTGATGATGATCAATCTCTTCCAAGGGAAACATGCTGATGAACTACATAGAACTTTCATACACAGCCCAAATGTGCAATGATTTCTGTAATGCACTATGCATTTAAAGACACTGATGTTATCAAATCTGTCAAATCTCTTGGTTGTGACAATTAAACTGATTGCAAAATATTAAATATGGATAAAGCAAAGATCTGTTTTGGAGAAATTCTTGTCCATTCTTATACAGTACCCTTTACTTGCCTGAACCTTGAGACTTTCAATATATTTTCTAATATATCTGTTCTGTATGGAAATCCTTTCTTCATTCTCCTGATAAGAGAATGGGTTAAGTATATCAGGTGGTACACCCTCTGAGTGCTTTTCATTTTGTCATTTGCCAAGAATAACTGAGGGATAATTCTACCTTATCTTTTAAATATAAAGTGGAAAACTTGGTTTTAGATTAATTTGGTGTGTTGTATTTTAATTATCTGTAGCTTTCATTGCTTCCTCAACTGCAGTATTAAATTGTCAACAGACACGAGTTAATGCATGCAATGACAGAAGAACCTTGGCATTTAAAATGACCAGCTCTAGGATCCTGTACCCTAAAGGAATAATTCATCATTTCTTACCATAACTGTTACCCTTGGGCATCAGATGCTGGGTTTTTCATTTGGTTTGGCTAAGATTTTAATGTAAGCCACTTCTACATGAATTTTTGTAAATACTTGTTTTTGGTAAGAAGAATAAATTTCAAAGCAGTGCTTTTTAGATATATGTTGATCCAAAAAGAACACAAGGGCTTATTTTTAAAGTTCCATTGCTTTAAAAGAAATTTGATAAATAGGGTAGGGGTGAGGAAACCAAGTGGACTTTGAAATTCATGGTTCTTTGTGTTCTTCTATAGCAGGAGGAAAGGAAAAACAAACAAGTTTTCCACACTATCACAAGAGTGTGTTCTTCTCCCTTTACCAGAACCCTTAGATTTACCTCTCATCTTGTGATTTTTGCAATGAGTCTGATCATTATGCATTAAGGCAAAGCAATTACCCAAATAAATGATATACATATTTTTTAAAAAGAGACATTACATGAAAAAGAATTCTAAACAAAGACCATAAAAATGTTCAGTGATCTCAGAGAAACATGAAGGAACTAAATGAGAATATCAACAAAGACACACTATAAAGAAGAACCAAGCAGAAATGTTGAAAGTAAAGCATATAATAATAACAGGACTGCAGAATTCACTAGAGAGGTTCAAAAACAGACTTGATCAGATAAAAGAAAGAATCAATGAACTCAAAGACAGATCATTTTAAATTACCTAGTCAGAGGAACAAAAAGGAAAACAATGAAGAAAACAAAAATGACTTATGAAACTAAATCAAGGGCACTAATATATACTTAGGAGTCCCATAAGGAAAAAAGTGAGAGAATGAGAGTGAAACATTAGGAAGAAAGAATGACTAAAAACTTACCAAATCTGTAGAAAGAAATGGACATCCAGATTCAAAATGACCAAAAATGTCAAACTAGAATTAACCCATGGATGTCTACACCCAGACACATTATAATCAAAATGCAAAATCTAAGACAAGAGAAGACTTGAAAGCAGCAGACGAAGGGGCCTCTATAAAACTCTGAACATACAAAGGGGCCTCTATAAGACTATGAACATATTTCTTAGCAGTACCTTGCAGACAAGAAGGGAGTGGGATGCTCTATTCAAAGTAATGGGAAGGTAAAAAAAACCGCCACCAACAATGCTATATCTGGCAAAATTTCTGGCAAAATAAAGGAGAAATAATTTCCCAAATAAATAAAAGTTAAGGTAGTTCATCACACCATCATACCATTTCTTGCCTTGCAAGAAATAATAAAGGGAGCTCTTCAAGTTGAAACAAAAGGATACAACAAGAAAACATTATGAAAGCAGCTTACCAATAAAGATAAATATACAGAGGGGCCTCCCTGGTGGCGCAGTAGTTGAGCGCTGTGCTGTGGAGCTGTCGGCACTGCACGATGCGAGTTCGACGCCCAGACAGGGAGAATCCCACATGGTGCGGCAGACCTCTCCTGCCTCGCCCGCTGCTCCCCTCAGCAGTGTATTTCTGATCTGCCTGTTCTGCTCCCCACTCTGTCTCTGGTGAACCCTCTCGCCGCCCCACACCTCTGGCCTGTACCCCAGCTTGTATGTATGAATAAATAAATCTATGAAAAAATAAATAAATACACAGAGAAATAAAGAACACTGTAATATTATAATAGTAGTCTATAAATCACTTTGCACACTAATATTTAATTTAAAAGACAAAAGTATATGAAATAACAAAGCTATAAAAACATGCTAATGGATTAATAATATGGAGCTATATAATTTGTGACATCAAGAACATAAAGTATGGAGGGTAAAATTAAAGAGTAAAGTTTTTGTATACAATTGAAGTTATCAGCTTAAAATAGATTGTTTTAACTATAAAATGATTTATGTTAGTCTTACAGTAACAATCAGAGAAAATACTAATAGAAGACGGAATAAAAGAAAAAGAAATCAATACATGTCACTACAAAAATCAATCAAACACAAGGGAAGAGAGGGAGGAAAAGGAGGAGAGAGACAAAAAAATCTGTAAGACATACAGAAAACAACAAAATGGCAATAGTGAGTCCTTTTCAATCAGTAATTAAACTTAAGTAAATTAAACACACCCAATCAAAGTCAAAGTGAATAATAAAACACTATCTACAAGCGACTCCATTTAGAATTAAATGCACGCATAGGCTGATATAGAAATATGGAAAATGTTATTTCATGTAATGGTAACCAAAAGAGAACATAAGTTGCTATATTTGTATCAGACAAAATAGACTTAAATCTAAGTCACAAGAGAAAAAGAAGGATATATATATAATGATGAAAGAATCTACTGACGAGGAAGATATAACAATTATAAATATATGTGCACTTAACATCAAAGCACACAAACAAATGAAAATTGACAGAACTGAAGGGAGATATAGAAAAACCACACAGTAATAGCAGAGTCTACAACCCAATTTCAGTAATGGGTAGAACAACCAACTAGAAGATCAATAAGGAAAAGTGACTGAAATAACCCTTTAAAACAAATGGACTTAACAGACACAGACAGAACACTCTATCCAACAGCAACAAAATAGACACTTAATTCACATAGTACATTCTCCAGGATAGATCACATTTTGGTCATAAAATAAATCTTACAAATTTAAGAAGCTTGAAGTCATCTAAAGGATGTTAAAGAAAACATACAAATAGCTAACAGATATATAAAAGTATGTTCAACATCGCTAATATTTACCAAAATGCGTATTAAAGCAACAATGAGATACCACTAACCGTGTTAAAAAGGCCAGTAGCAAAAATACTGACAGTATCAAATGACGGTGAGCACATGCAGCAACACCAGCTATCATACACTGGTGGTGAGAAAGCAAAGTGGTACAGATACAATTTGGTGATTTTGTATAAAACTAAATGCACTCTTGTCATCACACACCTTTGTATTTATCCCAAAATGTTAAAAACTTACATCTACACAAAAACCTGCACGTAGATGTTTATAGCAGTTTATTCTTAATTATCAAAGCTTGGAAGCAACCAAGATGTCCCGCAGTAGGTGAATAGATAATTAAACTATGGTATATCCAGTCTATGTATTCTAGTATTACTAGAATCTAATGCTATTCTAGTATCATAGTAGAAGCAAACCTTTCCTAGGCAGCACAGAAACATTCAAACAGAGAATATTTGCTTTAGGTTCCCCTTTGGTATAACTCTTCAGATCTTGCAGTCAGAGGCTTTTCCTCCCCATCTTCATCCCCTTCATCCTCTCTTTCCTTTTAAAGATGTCAAATCCTTCAATGTTGTCTATAGCCTTACCGCACTTATTCCTGTTCCACATGCATTTTTTCCAGTGAGTCTTGTGCATGTTTAATTTAGCCTTGACATCTGCTTCTAGGAGAACCTGATCTGATTATGGAGTTAAAATAAAAATTAGGCAGAACTAAATACTGAATGGCAATAACATGTAAACTATAAGGAAAGGGTAGAGTTAATGCATTGCTCATGATTTTTGAGAGGGAAGTAGAGATAGAAGCAGTTAAAGTACTTAAAAGCAACCACTAAATGACAAAAGAAATAAAGCATATACTATTGACACTGGTTGAGAAGGAAAATGTACTAACTTTGAAGTCAGACAGAGCTGAGTTTGAATTTCACTTCTTTCAGTTACTTAGCAGTATGATCCTAGACAAGTCAGAGATCTTTAGTTACCTCTGTAAAATAAAAATAAGTTCACCTTGTAGAATATTATGTAGATTATTCGAAGGGTAGTATCCTAGTCTATTTGAGCTGCTATAACAAAATACTACAAACTGGGTAGTTTATAAACAACAGAAATTTAATTCTCACAATTCTGGGGACTAATAGTCTGAGAATAAATGCCAACCTCATCAAATGAAGGCTCTTTCCCAGTCTCAGACCACTCATTGTATTCCTACATGGTGTAATGAGCAAGGAAGCTCCCGTAGGTCTCTTTTAGAACGCAACTCATTCCATTCCTAAGGGTGGAACCTAATCATGAAATCACCTCCCCAAAGTCTAGCCTCCGAACACTATCACCCTAAAGTTTAAGTTTCAGCTCATGAATTGGTGAGAGTGGGGAGATATATTCAGATAATAGCAAGTATCATTATTACTATCATCACTTTCTTTTTTTTTTTTTTTGAAATTTTAATTCCCCTTTTTTTTTTATTGTTATTTATGTCTTTTACATTTTGTATTCCCCTTGGGCAACCCACCACCAATTCACCCGTGATCCATCTCCATGGTCCCCTGTATTCTCCTCTCTTCCATTTTGTGCCCTTATCCTCCCCTCCCCCCCACCCCCACCGCCCCCCGCTGAGTGTCTCTCTCCCACCCGGCCTCCCTATAGACCTGTTATAAGTGAAACCATTCGATATTTTTCTTTTTCTTTCTGGCTTATTTCACTGAGTATGATCCCCTCTAATTACAGTATAAATTTTGATTGAATCCCATGGTATAATACAAGCAGTGGGATTAGACGGGTAAACTGAGATTAAAATGTGAGCAGTTAAAATGATTGTTGAGGATTCAGAATTTATTTGATAGATAGTGATGATAGTATGATCCCCTCTAATACTATCATCACTTTCTATCTATCACAACCTTATTGAAGTAAGAGGTAATTTCTTATTTATCAGTTCATTTACCCCCGCCTTTAGCATATACAACTCCTTATATAATAATAATTATAGGTTGGTCCAGCATTTTAATCACCTCCTTTTTACCCCATAAGTGAAGAAGGGAACCTCTCCCTAGAGATAGGGAGACGGTCAAACACACAATATCCAAAACTAAGATAGACAGCAGTTTATTAATCACATGTACTCACAACCCAGGAGTGGAGGGCACTTTATACCATATGAGGTCACAAGGAGTAGAGGGTAGAGGAGACCACGAAGGAACATAATGAACAACCAGGGACATGGGAGCAGGCTTTGTATATCAAGAGAGAAGGGTGTGCGCTCTGGCTCCTACAGAACAATGTGATTGGTATATTCGTATAATTCCATGTGCTGGCAGAGGACTCACACACACTACTCAGCATAAGTAGGAGCTGTAATTGGCTGGTTTGATATTGAGAATTGTTTGGCCTGCGATCTGGTCTGTAGAGCAGAGTAGAAAGAGGAATTTGAAATTAGGCCATTTGAGGCCCTCCTAGCAAAGCTGCACACAATGTTATGCTACATACCAAATAGGATTTACAAAATACATACATATTTTTTTAAAGATTTATTTATTTATGCATACAAGCTGGGGTACAGGCCAGAGGCGTGGGGCGGCGAGAGGGTTCACCAGAGACAGAGTGGCGAGCAGAACAGGCAGATCAGAAATACACTGCTGAGGGGAGCAGCGGGCGAGGCAGGAGAGGTCTGACATGCCATGTGGGAATCTCCCGGGCCGGGCGTCGAACTCACATCACAAGCTGCCAACAGCTCCACAGCGCAGCGCTCAACCGCTGCACCACCAGGGAGGCCCACAAAATATACTTAGGGATTTTTAAACATAGTATCAATTGTCTCTTGGGTTCCATAGATTTTCTTTATTAATTATTCAGATGTTTATATTGCCCCTTCAAAGGTGATGCACCTTTTACTCCCCATGACTTCATTTAATGAATGAAGATTCATTAGATTCTTGTGTTTCTAAGATTTTCAGTTACCTGAGAATCTTGAATCTGTGAGGTGATATGTTTAAAAAATTCTCAGTCATGATTTCTTCAAATATTGATAATTACATTGATAAATTCATAATCTCTTTATGAGATTACAATTACACATTTTAATGTTTTGAGTATGATATACAAATATTTCGTTCTTTTTTCTTATACTCGAACTTCAGTTTGGATATTTTTCATTGGCTTATCTATAAATTCAGTAATTTTGCCTTGCCTTTAATTCTAATATCAGAAATGTTTTAATATTCTTTAATATCCATTTCATGTATTTAATATTTCTGTTGAAGTATCTTCTAATCATCATCAAAGTGTCCATATTTGCCTCTAGTTTTAACCTATTTTTTTCAGTCTTAACATATAAAATCCAAAATTCAGATCATCTCTCCGCTGATGTTTTTAATATCTCAGTCACTTGTCTTAAATTTTTCACACGTCTCCAAATTTTCAATTGTGTGTTAAACATTATACAGGATTAATTGCAAAGGCTCTGAATTATGTTAGCTTCCTATAAAAACCAGATGCTTATATATTTTTCTGGTAGAAAGGCATGTTGAGCTACCTTGATTTTATCAAAAATTGGTTTTCCTGTTTGTTAAGTTTGATCAAGTTCAGTATTTTCTTTACTCCCTGACATTGTTCCTTACTCAGATTGTGGATTTCCAGATTCTCAAAATCAATACAAGTCTAATATAAGCACAGCATATTACAATTTGTAAAAACTGTCATGTATATTATCTGATCAAACATACAAATTCTCTTACTAAAAGAACTAAAAAAGTATAATCGATACAAAACATCCAAAAGTTCTCCAGATTTAATAAGATATTCCTTGTCTCAGGAATATTTATTCAAGTCACTATTATTCATTCATTTGATACATATTTATTGTGTACCTAGCATATATTTTTCTGAGCATTATATTAAGCACTGGGAATACAAATATGAATATGCAGAAGAAGTTAAAAACATATGATCTAATGTATAAAGGGAGAAGTGATGAGAATAATAAAAACAATTTTTTTCTGTGTAAACATTTCTGATATATTTTGGCTTTAATTTTCAATATTTACATCTACAGTCCAAGAAGAATCTGGGAAGGCCTAAGGTGATAACAAATGTACAAATGAATGTTTCTTGATTTTTTAAAATATATTTATGTCCTTCCTACTCACCTTTAGTGCACAGACTCAACATACATCATACTGCCATGATTTACTGACTCAACCTGCTACTGGTTACACAGATTTCCTATGAAACTCCATAATCAAAAGATAGAAATTAAGCCATTAAAGAATTAAGACATACCAGAAAGTTTCATGCTTCATGGAATACATTAGGAATTTGTGTATGGGAAGAGAAATTTGCTGTTTAGTGTCTTGAGGTTACCAAATATGAGAGAGACACCCATAGATGGGGGAGAGGACAAGGGCTCAAATGGGGTAGAAAAGGGCACAAGGACCATGGTGATAGGTCACGGGTGAATTGGTGGTGGGTTACCCAAAGGAAAAACAAAATGTAAAAGATATAAATAACAATTAAAAAAATTTAATAAAAATAATAAATAAATGGATTTTTAAATAACCTTATTAAAACCTTAAGGAACATTTTAGAACTTAAACCTTAAATACAACTGTATCCAGTCATGATAGTGCTAACTCAAGCATCAGAAGAAGCCAAAAAAAAAAAATCTATAGAAAATACCTCATCTAGGGGTCTCCCTGGTGAAGCAATGGATTAAGTCGCAGCACTATGAAGCTATCAGCAGCCACTGAAGCACAAGTTTGATCCCTGGCCAGGGACATTCCCACATGGCTCAGCAGACCTTTCCTATCTCACCCACTGCTCCCTTCAGTAGTATATTTCAGTCAATCTTCCTGTTCTGCTCCCCACTGTCTCTGGTGAATCCTCTCAATCCCCACATCTCTGGCCTACACCACAGCTTGTATGCATAAATAAACAAATTTTTTAAAAAAGAAAATAGCTTATCTAAAAGAAGATGTTATCAATAAGTTTTAAAGTAGCTACTTATAATAGATTTTAACATGAGGTTACTTAAAAGTTATCTTTCTAAAAGTGTCTGGAAAGGAAGCCCACCAACAATCTTTGAGTCAAGTCTAGATAAAGTTATTAAAAATTGTATAAGACTCAGAGCCTTTTAAGTCCTAGAAATATTTAACTAACTTGAATACACCGGAAAGCATACTATTTCCTGTTGTACTCCTTAAGAATACTAAGTACTCATCTGTGGATCAGCCCAGGGAATGGGCTTCTGCCTCAATATCTCTACTAAGTACCCCTGCTGGCTGTTCAGACTAGAATATTATCCTAAATTGTCAGTTGTTTTGCAAGGATTTTGAGAGCCTTACTCAGTTTCCTAAGTACTCAAGGGATAGAATTCATCTCCCTTTAACATTCTCCCATCACAAAGAGCCTGGATTTATAACTTGGATTTATAGTGACAGCTCTTCATTAAGCGGTTACTATACATGCCAGACACGCTAATTTCCTTTTTTTTTTTAAGATTTATTTATTTATACATACAAGGTGGGGTACAGGCCAGAGGCGTAGAGCGGCGAGAGGGTTCACCAGAGACAGAGTGGGGAGCAGAACAGGAATACACTGCTGAGGGAAGCAGCGGGCGAGGCAGGAGAGGTCTGCTGCACCATGTGGGATTCTCTCCAGCCTGGTGTCGAACTCGCATCGCGTGCTGCCGACAGCTCCACAGCACAGCGCTCAACCACTGCACCACCAGGGAGGCCCCACTATGCTAATTTCAATTCATTTTCATGAATTACATTGCTTATCAGCACAACAAGTATTAATATTATAAATTTACTATTGATGAAACCATAGCACTGAAAATAAGCAACTTCCTCAAGCTATTGGTTAGCGGAGCTTCTCTGGAGCTATAACGCTATTGCTTTTCTGAATTTGAATCTACAGCTCCACTACTTGAATATCTACCTGGTACTGACTGTCTTTCTGGTTCAACCAGACATCCTTAGATAGCTGTTACCTGAACATAATTTTCAACATCCTTTATAAATGGCTCCTTTCAGATAATTTTACGAAGGCCAGTCTTCTAGCACCCAGTAAGGGTCCCCAGTACCAGCCTCACCAAATCTTTTTTCATTTATATACTTTATATCACACAGATGTATGCTGAAGGCTGCTATGGAGGAGGATCCCAATGTCACCATTGCTAAATTATAAAAGCTTCAAATTATGTCTAGATACAGCTATCATTTTTCTTTCCTAAATGATATGACTTGTCTCTTGTAGACAAGACTTTTAGACAAAAGACTAGGATACTTACACTAACTATATAGTCTTAGGCAAATCACTTAAACTTGCCAAGTCACAGTTTCCTCACTTAAAAATTTAGGGTGTTAGATTGGCCCTTTCCAACAATAAAATTCTATTATTTTAAGATCAAACATGAAATCCTGATAGGAGAATTGTAATAAAATAGTGAAAAAGAAAGAAAATGGTCTGCTCTAGAAGATCTTGCTTATTTTATTATGAGTGTTTGGGACTATTTTATACATGTTTACATGCACTTAGAGACATTTAAAGTGAGGAATTTTATAAGGTAAGAAACAAGAAAGCCTTCACACACATGATATTTAAAATGTGGCTCCAGAGTTCACAACACCCTCATCATGTATAAATAGAACATAGCATTTACAACCACTTACTCTGTAATATATTTCTTTTGGCTGAGAGGTAATGTTCAGCTTCAGGAGTTTCTGAGAACACTGACCTTTGTTCTTCATGTTGTTGAATAAAGAAATGTTATTTTGTAAAGACATAGTGTCCTTAGGTCCTCAGTGTAATTATTATTGTGGGTTTTATTTTTAATAATTATAATAGCTCCCATTCATTGAAAATGCACTATCGGGTCTGACTCTATGCTTAGCAATATGTATACTAATCTTCCAGAGTGTCTGCAAAATATGTATCACTCTCCTACTTTATTAATAAGAAAATCAAGTCTCAGATAATGCAAAAGCTTACTGGAGAACACTATTAAATAAAAAACCAAGATGAGAATCCAAGTCTGTCAAACTGCTCACCATTCTGCTTCAAAATAACTTGAAATATAAACCTTCTTACTACTTAAATAATAATAGTAAAATGTATTTGGATTCATATTATATAGTAATCCTTTTACGCCTCCCAGCAACCTTATTAACTAGATACTATTTCCATTTTATAGGTATGGAAACTGAAACACAGAGAAATGAAGTAACTTTTCCAGAGTTATACATTTTAAAAATTTTGATGCTTTCAAACCCCTTCCTCCAAAGCACCAACCACGTGTCTGAAGTTCTAAGTCTAGAGTATAAGTACCCATTTCTTCTCAAGTTTCACAATCTGATATGTAGAATGATTAATTTGATAAGGTGATGATTATAAAGCTTCAAATAAATCATGAAGTTCTGCCATTTTCTACACATCTACATATAAAATTATCAAGCAAATACGAAAAGAGTTAATTTCCCAGGCTTGCACATATTCCCACATTCTTGTCACCATCTCCATTTCTTCAATTCCCACACCTTGCTTCCTTTCTTTTTCAAAACTATATATAGGGTGCTTTCTCCACCCATGCAGTGAGATAAAAAAAAAAAATGGTGACAATGATGATGATTTCAAATTATTATTTCAGACTCCTCTATTTCTATCAGTGACATACTCTCCAACCATGGCAAACAATGCTTTAAATTTTACATGTGAAAAATAATTTACAGGCAAAATGTGACTGATAACTTTAAAATCCTGTATTATTTAATTCTTATTGGAAAATGAGTATAAAAAGTCTTTTGCCAGCCTAAAGAAAGACACAAGCATTTTGTCAAAGAGGTAAGAAAAACTTGAACAAGGGGAACAGAAATAATATATAGTCAGTTGTAAAATATGTCTTAAACATCATAAAGTTTAAGATAAACTTTAATTCCAAACAAACCCCTTGATGTTGTGTAAACAAACTGTGCTAGAGTGTTTAAAAATATATACATAGAATCAAATTCTCCATTGCAACATTAATTTTCCATTACCTTTTCAATAGTATCCTATGAAAACACACACATATAGAAGATGGATACTTTATGATAGCAACACATTGGAGCCAGTGTAATTAGGTTTATGTCAATGTTTCCATTTAAGCTATATTTTTTTTAAGTTGGTTAATGACTAGACCATAAAAATGCAATTAAGTGAAATCTGGCATGTATGTTCCTGTAAGCAAGATATTTAAAATGTGAAAAGAAAATAAAAGCAACTGTTGACCACTGGAAGAAATTTTTTTTCAATTATTCTGAAGAACAGATACTATAAAGTTAAACACAAAAGTTTTAGAAATCAGATTTATAAATA
This sequence comes from Scalopus aquaticus, assembly GCA_004024925.1. Taxonomy (NCBI): domain Eukaryota; kingdom Metazoa; phylum Chordata; class Mammalia; order Eulipotyphla; family Talpidae; genus Scalopus; species Scalopus aquaticus. Next base: position 114,112 of record PVIJ01002336.1, read on the forward strand.
TATTTTAGAATTGCTTCCAAGTAAATTCAATTCTATCTTTTTCTATAAAATAAACTGTGATTTCAGACACTTTGACATGTACTTTCTTACTGCAAATGACGGGCATCAGCAGTAACAATATTTTTCTACTATTACCAGTCACAGTATTTGGTATTTCTACAAGAGTACTATATCAAAGAGTAATATAGAATAGAACGTGAAATGAAACTCAACTTAAAATTATACTGCTAATGACTGTTGACAGAGTTGGGAATATGGGTCAGGATTGAAGACAAACAAGTGAAAGTATCAGGTCTGTCACTTGCTATTGTCACGTAGAGGCAAAATAACTTTTCCATGTCTAAGGCATCCCATTTTTAACCTGGTAATAATAACAGTACCTATCTCATAGAAACCTTTCATTCAAAAATTGAGAACCTACTGGGAAAAACAGACCTTCTGGAATGTGCTTTATTTAAACATAATATAAGGTATTCTTAAATCATGGAACTTTCTCAAAATGAATTACGACTGAATCTTATGGATTATGTTTTAGAGAACATGTTTAACAGTTGGCTAGTTCTCTAAAGTGACAGAGATGAAGAAAAGCAGATCATCCAAAACATATTAATCAGCTGGTTATTACAGAATATTTGCTTTCTTAAAATTATATAAATTATCAGAGATACCCACAACACTTGATGTTTAACACAACAAATTCTGTTGATCACCATCTTTTTTAAGTAAGGTGCCAAACATCACATCTAGTAGGGATTCACTAGAATGTCTTGAATGTGTAAGAACTGCAAATGTGGATTTCTGATGTGAAGAGAAAAATTGCATTCTCAGTGAAAGAAAAAAAAATATATAAAGTGCAGACCATAAAATCATCAAGATATGTTACTTGCTACAAAAGGTTCAAAGATAGGAGGAAATAAGTTCAGATAAGAAGATATAATCCAGGGGCCTCCCAGCGCTGTGGAGCTGTCGGCAGCCCATGATGTGAGTTCAACGCCCAGCCGTGGAGAATCCCACATGGTGAGGTAGACCTCTCCTGCCTCGCCCGCTGCTCCCCACAGCAGTGTATTTCTGATCTGCCCATTCTGCTCCCCACTCTGTCTCTGGTGAACCCTCTCGCCACCCCATGCCTCTGGTCTGTACCCCAGCTTGTATGTATAAATAAATAAATCTTAAAAAAAAAGAAAGAAAGAAAATATAAACCAGGTCCTCCCTGGTGGCGCAACGGGTTAAGAGCAGCACTGTGAAGCTATCCAGAAGACTTCAGCACGAGTTTGATCCCCAGCCAGGGAGATTCCCACATGGCGCGGCAGACCTCTCTTGCCTCGCCCGCTGCTCCCCTCAGCAGTGTATTGCAGTCAGTCTACCTGTTCTGCTCCCCATTCTGCCTCGGGTAAATCCGCTCACCACCCCACACCTCTGGTCTACACTCCAACTTGTATGAATAAAAAATAAATCTTAAAAATAAGAAAATATAAACCAATTGTGAAACGTTCCAGGAAACATAAATGACAGTGCAAGATGTGTTGACAGTTATTTCAAGGGAATAAATGAAATAATATATATGGCAAACTTAATTTATTTATTTATATATATTTTACATTAATATTCATTTTTGTACAATATTTACTTTCTCCTCCAGGTGTAGTTCCCATAAAATTCCCAACACCAATTCACCTGTGCACCATCACCACAGTCCCTTGGAATCTTCCCTGCCTTTTTGGATCCCTCTCTTTCCCTCTCCTGCAGAATGTCTCTGATTTATTTGTCTGTTAATTTTGTTTTCTTTCTTTATTATTATTATTATTTTCTTTCCTGATCCCTTATTGGTTCCTCTGTGTTTCTCCTATAAGTGAAGCCACCCCATATTTTTTCTTTTTCCTTCTGGCTTATTTCACTGAGCATAATCCCTTCCAGTTCTATCCAAGTTGCTACAGATGGCATGAGTTTATCTTTTTTTGATTGATGAATAGTATTCCATTGTGTATTACACAACATCTTCTTGATCCAGTCATCTAATTTTGAGCACATGGGTTATATCCATATCTTACCTATTGTAAAGAGTGCTGCAATAAACATAGGAGTGCAGATATCTTTTTGAATGAATGGTTTGTGTCCTTTGGGTAGACCCTAGGGGTGGAATTGCTGGATCATATGGTAGCTCCATTTTTAGTAGTTTGAGGAATCTCCACACAGTTTTTCACAGTGGTTTCCAGTTTGCATTCCCACCAGCAGTGTAGGAGAGTTTCTTCATCTCCACACCCTCACCAACATTTATTGTTGCTAGTTTTTTTAGTATGTGCCATTCTCACTGGTGTAAAGTGGTATCTCATTGTGGTTTTGATTTGCATTCCCCTGATTATGAGAGATGTTGAACATTTTTTTATATGCCTGTTGACCATTTGCATTTCTTCTTTGGAAAGTGTCTTTTAAGTTCTACTGTCCATTTTTTTACTATATTCTTTGTTTTGTTGAGTCATGTGAGCTCTTTATAGATCTTTGTGATCAGTTTCTGATCAGTTGTATGGAGCGCAAAAATTTTCTCCCAGTCAGAAGAGTGTCTCTCTTTTTTTTTTTAATTATTTATTTATACATACAAGCTGGGGTACAGGCCAGAGGTGTGGGGTGGTGAGAGGGTTCACCAGAGACAGAGCGGGTAGCAGAACAGGCAGATCAGAAATACACTGCTGAGGGGAGCAGCGGGTGAGGCAGGAGAGGTCTGCCGCACCATGTGGGATTCTCCCCGGCTGGGCATCGAACTCGCATCGCTGCTGCTGACAGCTCCACAGCGCAGCGCTTAACCGCTGCACCACCAGGGAGGCCCAAGAGTGTCTCTTTTTTGGTCAATGTCTCTTATTTTACAAAGCTTTTTAGTTTGATGTAATCACTGCTGTTTATCTTTTCCTTCACTTTCTTTGCTTTGGGGGATGAGTATTTAAAGATGTTACTGAGATGTATGTCATGTAGTTCACTGCCTATTATATATATATATATATATATATATATATATATATATATATATATATATATATATATATGGTTTCAAGTCTTATGTTCAGTTCTTTCATACATTTTGGATAGATTTTTGTGCATGGTGTGAGGTAGTAATCCAGTTTCATTTTCCTGCCTGTGGTGGTCCAGTTTTCCCAGCACCATTTAATGAACAAGCTGTCCTTGTTCCATTGCACATTCTTTGCTCCTTTGTCAAAAATTAGTTGTCCATATATGTGTAGCTTTATTTCTGGGTTTTCTATTCCATTGGTCTGTGTGTCTGTTTTGTTCTAGTACCATACTGTTTTTAAATATTATGACTTTGTAGTATAGTTTGAAACCAGGGCATGTGATACCTCCATTCTCCTTCTTTGTAGCCAGGGGAGATTTGGCTATACGAGGTTTTTCGTTGCTCCATATGAATTTCATCAATATTTGTTCTATTTCTTTGAAGAATGTCATTGAGATTTTTTATTGGGATTGTGTTAAATCTGTAAATTGCTTTCAGTAGGATGGACATTTTAATAATGTTAATTCTTCCAGTCCATGAGAAGGGGATGTCTTTCCATTTCTTTATGTCTTCTTCTATATCTTCTAACAATGTTTTATAACTTTCATTGTACAGATCACTCATATCCTTTTCTAGGTTTATTCTCAGGTATTTGATTTTTTTTCTTTAAATTGTAAATGGGATGGCTTTCTTAATTTTTTCTTCTTCAGCTTTGTTGTTTGCATGTAGGAAGGCTACTGATATTTGTGTGTTGATTTTGTATCCTGCTACTTTACTAAACTAGTTTATTATTTTAATTAGTTTTCCTGTGGAGTTTTTAGGGATCTCTGTGTATATTAGCATATCATCTGTGAATAGTGATAGTTTTACTTCTTCTTTCCCTATTTGGATTCCTCATATGTCTTTCTCTTGTCTTATTGCTCTGGCTAGAACTTCCAAAGTGGACATACTTGTCTTGCTCCTGATGTTAAAGAAAAGGCTTTCAGCTTTTCACCATCGAGAATAATATTCATTATGTGTTTGTCATATATGGCTTTTATCATGTTATGTTCCTTCTACCCCAAGAATTTCGAGGGCCTTCATCATAAATGGTTGTTGAACTTTGTGAAATGCTTTTCAGCATCTACCGATAGGATCATAATTTTTTACTTCTCTTTGTGTTAATGTGTTGGATTACATTAATTGATTTTTGGATGCTGAACCATCCTTGTGCCCCTGGAATAAATGCCAGTTGATCACAGTGTATTATCCTTTTGATGAATTGTTAGATTCTGTTGCTAGGATTTTATATAAGATTTTTGCATCAGTGTTCACTAGAGAGTTAGCCTGTAGTTTTCTTTTTGTGTGTTGTCTTTGTTTGGTTTTGGCTTTAGTGTAATGTTGGCTTCATAAAACATATTTGGTAGTACTCCTTCCTTCTCCATTTTTTGAAAGAGTTTATATAGGATAGGCACTAGTTCGTTTCTGAACATTCGGTAGAATTCATTTGTGAAGCAGTCTGGTCCTGGGCTTTTGTTTTGGGGGAGGGTCTTGATTATTGTTTCAATTTCACTTCTTGTAATTGGTCTGTTTAGATGTTCTATTTCTTCTTTATCTAGCTTTGGATGATTGTATGGTTCTAGGGATTTGTCCATCTCTTCTAGATTGTTGAACTTGTTTGCATATAAATGTTCATAGTAATCTCTGATTATTCTTTTTATTTCTGCTGAGTCCATTCTAATTTCTCCTCTTTCATTTATGATCCTATTTATTTGTGTTTTCTCCCCATTTTTCTTTGTGAGCATGGTAGAGGTTGGTCTATTTTGTTTATTTCTTTGAAGAACCAACTTTTGGTTATGTTGATATTTTGGATTGATTTTTTAATCTCTATTTTGCTTATTTTGGCTTTGATTTTTATTATTTCCTTTCTTCCATGGTTTGGGTTTTTCGTTTTTCTTTTCCTGATTTTTTGAGATGGAAGATGGAAGATTGTTTCTTTGATTTATTTCTTGTCCCTTGATGTAAGCCTGTATTGCTATATATTTTCCTCTTATGACTGCTTTTGCTGTGATCCATACATTCTGGAGAGTTGTGTACTCATTGTTGTTCATCTCAAGGTATGTTTTTATTTTTATTTTTTTTGATCTCCTCATTAATCCAGTGTTCTTCCAGTACTGTGAGATTCAAGCTACAAAAGTGAGAGGGTTCCTTGCCTTCACTGCATGGTTTATTATAGTTTGATGCCTTTATGATCAGCAAAGATAGTTGTTATGATTTTGATCTTAATATATCTGCTGATAATTGTCTTTTGGTCAAACGTGATCAATCCTGGAGAATGATCTGTGTGCACCTGAGAAAAATGTGTACTTGGATTTTTTTGGGTGCAGCGTCCTATAGATGTCTGTTAAGCCCATGAGGTTAGGTCCTTATTTATGGCCCTAGTGTCCTTGTTTACTTTTTGTCTCGAGAATCTGTCCACTGGTGAGAGTAGGGCACTGAAGTCTCCTACAACATATGTATTCTCTCTGATGTTAGTTTACAGGGATAATAATAATTGATGTATTTTGGTGCTCCTTCATTTGGGGAGTGTATGTTGATAAGTGTTATATCTTTCTGATGTATTGTCCCCTTAATCATAATATAGTAAATATCTATGTCTATTTTTGTCTTTTTTAGTTTGAAACCTATTTTATCTGATGCAAGTATTGCTGTCCTTGCCTTCATTTTTGGTCCATTTGCATTTAAGATTGTTTTCCAGTCTTTTTCTTTCCATCTATGTTTATCTTTTATAGTTAAATGTGTTTTCTGGAGACAGCAGAATGTTGGATTTTGTTTAATCCAGTCTTCTAGTCTGTGTCTTTTTATTGATGAGTTTAGTCCACTTATATTTAAGGTTAATATTGATACATTGGCATATGTATTTGCCATTTTGTCTGTCTTTTTATGATTCTATTCTTTACCTTATTCTGCTCTATCTATTCATTCCTTTGTTGATTTTGGCTTTAGGGCGTCTTATAATATTTTTTGGAGTGGGGGTTTAGTAGTAATAAATTTCTGGAGATTTTCTTTGTCTAAGAAGGTCCTTATTTTTCCATCATAGAGGAAGGAGAGCTTTGTGGAGTAAAGTATTCTTGGTTGGCATTTGTTGACTTGGATTTTGTTAAACATGCTCCATTCTCTTCTTGCTCATGTGTTTCTTCATAGAAGTCTGATGTCAGCCTGACTGGTTTTCTTTTATAGGTTAACTGTTTCTCCTCCCTCATCAGCTTCATTATTTTTTCCTTGTCTTAGACTCTTGGAAGTTTTACTATTATGTGTCTTGATGTAGTTTTCCTTTCACTGTGGTAATCAGGTGTTCTTTTAGCTCTCTGTATGTCTATTTTCAACTCCTTCTTCATGCTTGAATGTTCTCTTTATCTCCTTGAATAGTTTTCCAGTTCCTTTGCCTTTCCCCTCACCTTATGAGATTCCTGTAACTCCTATATTTCCTTTCTTCATAGTATCATATAGTTCCTGAAGTGTTTCTTCATTCTTTTTCCTTTGTACTTCTCTTCCTTTTCCTTTTTGGTTCTTTTTATATCTGTATCTTCAAGAGTACTGAGTCATTCTTCCATTTCATCAATTCTGTTTTCGTTATTTTTCCCAGAGTTCTTTAGCCCCACCATTAATATTTTAATATCCTGCATTTGCTTTATTTCCTTCTTTAAAGACTCAATTTCATTCTTCAGTTCAATAATTATATTTCCCCTATTCTTTCCCTTTTCTTCATCTTTAAGTTTTTTAAGTATGCTGATTGTGAATTCTTATCTTTCAGGCAGAAAAATTGTTCCATATCATTGTTGTTGAGTTCAGGGTCTGAGTTTCTTTTTGTAATGTGTCCTTCCCTGAGGGTTTGCTTGTTTATTTGTATTTTCCTTTGTCCCTGTTGTTTGTTTTTGTATTTATTCTATTGCTTGTCCATTGTGCCACTAGTTCTGGCAGGCATCTCTTTGGGATGCTCCTACTGGGACTTTGGGGAGTGGTGGCCAGGTCAAGTCTGGGACTATCATGCCAGACTTCATAAGGACTGTGATTCTGTGGATTGCATGATGGACACTATACCCAAAGATCACCCGAAGTCTCTGTATGCTGCTAGTCACTTCCCCTACATGTGTGTCTTAACCTACAATGCCTGATAGATCCTGTGCATATGGTAGGCTCTAATGCTGTGTGGGGGCCAAAAGGCACTCTTCCATATGGGTGCTGCTCCCTGTGGGGGCTGGGCCCTCTCTCTGGCTTCCTGGCTTTTCGTTGTTTGATGGGGTGTACAGGTACATGGGGGTCGCCAGCCTCCTACAGCCTTGTGCTGGCTAGAGGGCACTGTTCTGGCTCTCACTGCTCACCTTTGTTTTCCGGGGCCTCCCATACTTTTACTTGTTTCAGGAAGGGGTGCTTGGAGGGGGTCACTGACTTCCAACAGCTCCATGAGTCAGCAGGTACTTCCCTGAGATGAGCAGCTCCCTCCTTTGTTTGTGGGGCCCTCCCTCTGCCTTTACTCAGTTCCAGAAGGGGTACTCAGGGGAGTTGCCAGTATCCAACAGCCTTGCAGGCCAGCCCAAGCTTTCCCAGGACTGGCTGTTCACCTTTGTTTCTATGGCAGCCTTTAGCATAGTACTAACACATACTAACCACTCAGAAAAGCTAATCAATATATTATTTATTTATTAAAAATTTAATAAGACCCCATTCTAAATAATAGCAGAATGCTGCCAACATAAACACAGACCTACATAATATATTCTTATCACCTAGTTGTTCCCACCATATTGCATGTATATTATTAAGACTTCCAGGGATTGAAAACAAAGCACAAAAACTTCCTTGATTTACCTAGACCTGATTTTGATCTGGGGTCAAATGACCAAAATGGTAGATAATGGAATTTAAATGTTAAATGCCAGATCTCCCAATATGTTATAATATCTAAGGGAGAGAGTTGGGGCAAGCTAAGGGTTCAAGGCTAGAAGATCAGAGCCCTTCTCTGACCGCTGTTCAAAAGGACATCTCAGGAATGAGTTCAAAGCATCTATTACAGCTCCCCACTTGGCAGGATATGATGGATTTTACAGATCCAAATATGTGGGAGAGTAAAGAAGGGAAATTCAGTGAAAGAGTACAGGGTGGGAACATGAACAAATGGATTTGATAAGAACACAGGTTATGTGAAGGAAATACAGTTGAAAAAAATGGGTTGGACTCATATAGATTCCATGTTAAGAAAGATGAATTTTAGTCAATATAGCTTAGAGCACCTCTGTGAGTTTGTAAGCAGGGGAGAGATCTGACAAAAGTTCTGCTTTCAGGTTCAACACTGTATATTTTAGGAAAAAGAGAGAAGAAAGTTAGTGAAAATGAGACACTGTGGGCTGTCCAAGCTATATCCATGGAAATGGAGATGCAAATTATAGCAGCACAAAGTGCCAGTAAGAGAATCTCCCCCACAGCACTTTGAAATTTCAATGAAATGTGCAGACATAATATGCTTAAACTGACTCCTTCCAACTTCAATACCTTCCTTTCCCATGACCACTTTCAAGAAACTTTTAGTGCAGCTGGCTGCAAAAATACACTCTATAGTTGCCCACCAGAGAACTTCATAGAATGCTACTCCTTGTCATCAAATGTCTTTTCTTCACCTTCATCATTTATCAACATTTTCTCATGCTTCTAAATTCTCCTGAACAAGTGAGTTTTCTAAAATTCTCTCATCTCCCTCTAGTCCATTTACAGCAGGCTTCCATCCCTCTACTGGTACTTATCAGACACTCAGTGCTGATTTAGATCCTTTACTTTATACACAGATACAGATACTTTAACCAGTCACAGGGAGAGGAAGTCAAATGCAGAAGTTAGGGACACAAGCTCCTTTTTCTGCAATTCACCAACTTATAATACATCCTTCGGTTCTATCCATTTCTGCAAAATGCAGATAATATCTACCTTCCAGGACTACTGCAAGAATTACGTGAGACAACAAATGGAAATTATTAATACAGTGACTGGCCTGACAGAAACACTGAATAATACAGATCTTCCATTAACCATTCTTGTGACATTGAAAATTAAACGATGAAGTTAATCAGGCTACTTGTTGGAAGTAATAGCCAAAGTCAATGACTAGAAACAGACTTTTACCAAGAACTCCAGTCTTTGGAGGATCTCCTTTGCATGCAGATATGCATATTTACCTGGACCATAAATCCACAAAGAGATCCAAGATCTAGAATAAATTCCTCATTTCCTCCCACAAATACCAGAGAAGAAGTAATAAGAACAGAGAACAATAAAAATACAAACTTGCCAGAAAAAATGATTAAGGGAAGAAGGTTTTTACTGATAATTATAACTCTTCTCCTAGTTCAAATCATTTTTTTTTCTTTCAGTTAGGAATCAAGTGATTTTTGAGTATATTGGGGATTTTGTCTAGATTTAGAGTTGGCTAGCAATATACAAAACTGCATATGGTTAAGTAAAAGAAAAACATTAAATTCCTACCATCATGGAGCTCTCTTTCCATTATTTGTTAGTACCTTTGTCATCAGCTAAAGAAATTTGATCAATAAAATACAAGAACTAATCATTACAATATTCATGTATATTATATAAACACAAACTTTCAATATTTTTTCCTATGCAATAGGCAACATAAATGAACATATATATACCTTTATGGCTCTTGTGCATCTCATTACCAAAAAAAGCACTTTACACTGATGTTTTTCTTTACGATTACACCTCCTGCCATAACAACTTCCAAATATATTTACAGCAATCTCCCAATAGGCATGGAGAAATGAAAAGTATAAAGCATCATTTCAGGACCGTGACAAATATTAAAATTTTCCTTTAAATGTACTATAATTTATGGATTCCAATGCTTAATAGCATTTTAATTTCTTTTTACTCAGAATTAAGTTGTCGAACACTCCAGGCAAACAGAAATGTGAGTCTGCTAATCCTAAGCGGCCTGTCCAGCCACCATTTAGTTATCTGCAACTCTGCATTCCTACCCAAGGTCAGAACTGCCCAGTCAATCAGCTCTAAAGCAGATCATTTTGGGAAGGGCATGCATCAAGACGTATGACCAGGAAAGCCCGGGGGGCTGATGATGGATGCATAAACTTACTCCTGACTCATGCATCACAGGAGGTATGACCGGGAACACCCGGGGAGCTGAGGACCAATGTATGACAAAGGACCCCAGAAGCTGATCAATGGAATGCCTTATTGATAAGATTGAAACCTTGGTTGGGGAATCTAAGGCTTGACCTCAATTATAATAGTGAGTCATCAAGCAGAGAAGAAATGCCTGGAGAGCAGACCCACACTCCCTAATGCCATAGATAATAGGATACACTTTTTTCTACTTTCGCTCTTCCCTTTTCTCTTTATCTTCTTCCCCCCGCCCCCCCCCCCGCAACTGATAATGTGATTATTTTATCAATAAAAGGAGCAGGATCTCGCTCACTGAGCAGCATCCTGCATTCTGTAGCCTGCTCCATGACTCCTGTGTATCTGTGTGGTGTTGCACCTGATGCAACACAGAAAAATGTCCTGTTTTCTGATTTACAAATAAGAAAAGGTTAAAAAAAAAATGGTGTCCACCATTTAGAGAAATTCTTGAAACTCCTTTCACAGTTATACAAGAAAAGTTTTCTCTGCCTACCCAGACCACACCTCATTTATGATAAATCACTGCAACCTATAAGACCCAGCTTTCTGCCACAGGACTCCACTCTTACCATAGTTGGTTGGAGGTAGACAATGACAACTGACTAGTGCCATCTCATCCACAGACGAGCTAGTGGTCTATGCCGGATTAAAACTTTGAGCAGGTTCAATCTAATTATACTCCCAAACACTTGAAAACGGAAAAAGGAGAAACTAAGTTATTTGAATGTGAAGCTGGTAGTAAAAAACATGCTATGATCATGGATCTAAGACATGGAAAATCAACTATACATGCACCTCAAAATAATGAGGAAGCATAAGAAATATTAAGCAGCTATAAGCAAGTTGATCAGTGAAAACCACAGCACCATCCAAGAAGAAGAAAAGAGCAGAGAAACCAGTTCCCTCAGAAGATATAATTCCTGATATTTCCAGTCTGATCATTTTACCAAGTGACTCTGCTTGCAATCAGAAACACAGTGACTTCTCACAGTGTCTACTGGATAATTAGTATAGTTATTTCAGAATTAAGAAAAAAAAGTCTCACAGAAGTGTAAAATTCATAAACAATAAGTACGATTTCTCCTATTTAAACAGGTTAGCTTTATATTCACAAAAAATACAAACCAGTCTTAAACCGATTGATATGACATGAAGTTTGAGGCTCAAATGAAATATATACTGCTTATCACATGTACTAATTTTTATGTTGCATAATAAACTCTCATAAACCTAGAGAATTTAAAAAACACTCATTATTTTACAGTTTTTGTATAATAAAGATCTGGGCACTGCTTAGCTGGAATCTCTGCACAGGATCTCAAAGCCTAAAAGGCATCATATGGGCTATGTTATCATCTAGAGGCTTTGCTAGGGAAGGACACCCTTCTAAACTCACTTAGCTTGTTAATTAATTCCCTGTGGTACTAGGATTGAGGTCTTCAGCTGTCTGAGGCCCACCCTTTGCAAAAGAGTTTATAACATGGCTATGTCCAATCAAGAAGAGAATGTCTCTTACCCCATTCTAACTAAGAACACGGTTGTAAACTGTAAAATAAGCATAGAAGTGACTATCTCATCACATTCTGTAGGCTACAAGAAATTCCTAAGTTCCCCTTGTATTCCAGGGAAGGGAATTATACAAGGGCACGAATCATTAAGGGCTGTCTCATAATTCTATCTACCACTTCAGACAATTAATATCACTGAGTACTATGGTTCTCTCTTTTCTATTTGCAGAATAAGCTAACGGAAATTCTCCTCTTTTAAATTTCATGAGATAACTGTGAAGAAACAAGAGTTCAAAATTAAGTTGCATACTCATTCTCCCTTTCCAAAATGAATACAGATTACCAAACTGGAAACATGTTCTTATGGGGTAAAAGCATTAATCTCATAACCACAAGGGAAAATTTTATCAAGCTTTTCCACAACCTCTTCCATTTCATTACTCAGAGATGACAGATAGATAAATTTTTAATTATACTTTTTTTATCAATATGCTGCTTTTTAATCCATAAGAGTTCACTATTTAATATAGGTAAAAACTAACTGAAAATAATATTACCTAACACATTTTTATTTTTTATTGCATCCTACACTGACATATTTTAAAATCCAATGGCTTAATTTCTTGATTATTTCTACTAATGCACCTTGTTTCGCTCCCTGGAGAATCCCCTAGGTTAACCAGGAGAATACTGCACCCCAGGATTCTGACTTTAGTCAAACCTAGAATGCCTCTTGGACATCAGGGACCATGTAAACTGTACCAAAGGAGATTTATTCTCTAGTAAACAAGAAGTTGACGAAGGGAGATGCTTGGACTGCAGTCCAGGGAAGGAGGCTGCCATACAACTCACAGCACTGATACTCATGGCAGCCTTGTGGAGGGGAAAGCTGTAATGTAGAAACACAAACCCTTGAATGATGGAAATACATGGAGAGAAGCTGTGGTACTCCCAGAGGCCAGGACCCAGGTAAAAGGAACAGGGACAGTACATAAGGCTTTCCTCCCCCTCCCCCAACCCTAAAGACTGGTACTGATGTTGTGAGATTCCCTGAAAACCCACAGAGACAATTAAGTCTCAATTCTGGAACTTTAGATAGGAGGGTTATCAGAGGTGCCACAAACAGGAGTCTGCCTACCCCCAGAGCATTCATACCAGTGGTCAGATAACTGCAGCCCCTCACTCACCAAACACAAGGTCAGTTCTCAGACCTAAAGAAATTCAGAAACCAATCAAAATCATATAAAAACCACAGCACTGAAAGACAGGAAGGTAGCATCAGAGGAGTTTCCCTGCTTTGCTCACAGAATGGTCTGCTGTGCTCTGGGAGATACACTGGACTCAAAGGATCCAATGACTTGGTGCTAAAGAGGAGCCGTGCAGCAACATCAGACACCATGTACAACAGAGGAAATGCTGAGCAAAATTGACTCTGTAAAACTAAAGGTAAGTTGTGAAAATTGCTTCAAGACAGTTACTAGGGAGGGAAATGTGGTACAGACCTGGGTTTCCATGACAGGATGGTCACAGGGAAGGGTGAGCTCTGAGATGTGGAGTAAACTATAGAGAGATACATAAAATAGTTCTGGGGTGAAACAGTTGAGCAGAGCCTCCATAAAAAGGACAACATGCAAAAGTGTGCTGGCTTCCACCACTCTCCTTGGGATGTAAGCTGATATGGTGTGGTAGCATGAAAGAAAGCTCAGGCAAGTGAGGGTCCATCCCACAGAATGTATAGATATTGGTCTGGAAACCCAGAGAGGAGGACTATAGGAAGTACCATGAGGGGTAGCATGAGCTACCCCTGCACACCACTGTCATTGGTGAATGGACCACTAAGATCCTCTCCAATCCCTTTAAGAGGCATCTACAGGTTACGACTCTCTGCTATACAACACCATTTATTGCAAAAGTGGAAGTTAGGCACCCTTAAGATACCTGAACACAAAATAACCTAAAAATCTAACAATGGAAAGGCGGAAAAATACAACATATGCTTGAGCTCTCAGGGGACTATTTCACCACAGGGAAAGAACAAATATCCAGAATGTAAATGCCAAGACCTGAAAAGTATTTTCTATGTGTCAGATACAGAGTTCAAAACTATCATAAAAGAAATGGAAGAAAATACAGAAAAGTGATACAAGAAAACCCAGGAAAAAACAAATGAATGTCCTGAGAAATAAAACTAAGGGAAAAAAGGATGGAAATTGAAGAATTAAATATAAAATAATGGAGATGCAAAATGTAAAAAAGATCAAAAGAGGAGCTTAAAAAATTCAGGGGCTTTCCTCCCCCTCCCTCGCCCCTTCAGACTGGACTAATGTTGTGAGATTCCCTGAAAACCCACAGAGACAATGAAGTCTCAGATCTGCAAAGCAGAATAAACCTATCGGAAGGCAGATTTAGTAACCTTGAATATTGCAGTGCACAAAGAATCTAGATGAAAGAAGAGAAAAATGAAGAAAAAAATACTTTGAGAATTATCCAACTCCATAAAAAAAGGCAGTATTAGAAAAACAGATATTCCAGAAAGAAAAGAGAAATAAGAGAGAACAGCTAACTTGTTTAAAGAAATGATAGAAGACAAATTTCCAAACTTGGGAGGAATTAAATTTACAAGTCCATGAAGCTGAAAGAACACCTGGCTATGTAAATGTACTGATAACTATGCCTAAAACATAGTGAAAAAAAATTAGACCAGATGGGCTTAATAGATATTCATGTGGCAAAAAAACTGAATACATTATTCTTCTCAAGTACATGTGAAACATGATAGAGAATTTAGCACATATTGGGTCACAAAACAGTATCAATACATTTAGGAGGATTGAAATCATACCAAGTATCTTCTTAACAAAATTATTTAAAACTAGAAATCAACCATAAAAAGAAAGCATCAAAAAACTCTAATATATGGAGACTTAAAAACATATTACTGATTAACTATTGGGTTAATAAGGAAAACTAAGAAGAAATTTAAAAACACCTCAAGACAAATGAAAATGAGAACACAACCTGCCAGAAGCAATGAGACACAAAAACAAAACAAAGAGGGAAGTATAGTAATACAGGCCCACATCAAGAAATAACTCAAATATAATTGGACCAGTGGCTGAAGCCAAAGTCTGTTACAGGTGTTGCCCCGGAGGGGTTTGCTAGTGAGGATAGCTAACCCCAGGGAAAATGCTAAAAAGTATCGCATTTGGGGTGGAGTAACTGCTAAGAAATATAAGGGACTGCAAAAGCAGCCCCGGATTCATTCAGTGTTTGGGATTCAGCATTTGAGCATTCAGCATTTGGGAATCAGTGTCTTCAGATTTTTTTTTAATATATATTTTTATTGTTATTTATGTCTTTTACATTTTGTATTCCCCCTGGGTAGCCCAGCACCAATTCACCCGTGATCCATCTCCATGGTCCCTTGTGTCTTCAGATCTTGAGCAATTCCAGGGTCAACAATTTTGACCCCCATCACGCTGATCTTCTAGAAGGATGGTGCGGGCCTCTGAAGGTGGAGGCTTCCAGCAGCCAGGCTCAAATAGGAAAAGCTTGGAGGCTTTCCAAGTAGCTGAGCAACTGAAACTGTTCCGGTTTTGCTGCTGTTACAACCTGGTAGAGAAGGGGAAGACCAGGAGCTGGGCTCCTTGCTGAGCTGCGTCAATGTGGCCATTTTTCAGTTCATTCAGCTGCTGCAGCTGCTGTTTTGAGTGTCACTTGCCTGGTGCCGGGGCATCTCAGCAGCTATTGTAGCATCTCCTGTTGTGTCTTCGCGTGTCTTCGTAAATTGGAACCTAGTCTATATTCTGGCTGCCGTTTGTCCGCAGTGGCAAAAAAACACTAGACACTGTTCAGGTGAGGTAAACAGCCATTTTTGGCCTCAGTAACTTCATTTTTCCCTGGTTTGTTAAATAAATCCCATTATTGCTGTTCTCTGAACCTGAGTAGTGCTGCAATTGTGCACGTGGGTGAAAAACTCAGACAGTGACTGATAAATGATTTGGGCAGTGTCCTTGGCCAGTTTTAGTGCCCCTTGCTGCCCTGTATCATAATAATTTTATCTCTCACATTAAGTAACTAGAACAAGAAGAACAAACAAGACCAAAAGCCAGTAGAAAGGATATGGTAAAAATTAGAGCAGTATAAATTAAATAATCAAAAAGACAATCCAAAAATTAATACAAATAAAAGCTGCTTTACTGAAAAACACAAAATAAAGTTATAGCTATACACACAAAGAAAAAAAAAGAGTACTCAAATAAAATCAGAAATGAAAGAAAAGTTAGAGCATACACTCATAAATTCAGAAGATCATACATATTACTATAGATATTCATAGGTCAGTAAGCTAAATAAGCCTAGAGGAGATAGACAAAATCTTAAAAATAAACAACTGAGACGGAATTAGGAAGAAAGAAAACCTGAAAGACCATTTATAAGCAACAAAATTGAAGCAGTAATCAAAAATCTCCCCCCCAGAAATAATAGTCCCGGACCAGATGGTTTTACTAGTGAGTTTACCAAACCTTCAGAAATGAATATATATTCTTCTCAAACTCTTCAACAATGTTGAGAAAGAGGGAATACTTCTAACTACCTTTGAAGAAGCCAACATTATCCTGACAGCAAAGTCAGACAAAATATCACAAAAAGTACAGGCTAATTTCTCTGATGAAATATATTCAAAAATCCAAAATGAAACTCAACAATGCATTTAAAGGATCATAAAGCATGACCAAGTGGAATTAATTCCAGGACACAAGCAGTATTCAGGACTTGAAAATCAATCAATGCAATTAACCACAACAACAAAGATAAAAACCAAATGATCATATCATTAAATGCCAAGAAAGCATTTGATAAGATTCAACACCCGTTTATAATAAAAGCCTTCAAAAAACCAGGGAAATCTGGAACAAACGTCTATATATTAAAGGTAATATTTGATAAATCCATAGTTAACATCATTCTGAATGATGAAAAACTGAAAGCTTTTCCCTAAGATATGGTACAAGACAGAGATTTATATTTTTACCATACAACTATTCAACATAGTGTTGGAAGTCCTAACTATGGCAATTAAGCAAGAAAATATAAAAGTATTTGAAATTAGAAAACAGAAAGTAATGCTGTTACTATTTCAGACAACATGACACTACACATAGAAAACCCTAAAAATTCCACTAAAAGAACCACTTGAAACAATCAGTTCAGTATCATGGCAGGTTAACAAATCAATTTTTTTTAAAAATCAGTTCCTTCTGTAAGGAAAATGAGTTAGGATCAGGCTATTTTTCAACTCCCACACAAGTGAAGCCCATACCTTGAAATTCTATATTTTCAACCATTCAGGCATCTAGCTATCAACAGTTGGGCCTTGAATTTGCAACAATGCATCAGTTGTGTGACTTTGGGCACTTAACAATGTAAAGGGGGCTATGCAGTAGAAGTGCTGTTCCCCCTCTCAGTGTTGGGAGTCTCCCTCTTGCTCTGCTAGCCTGTGTATACAATCCCCTGTTTCAGCAATAAAGAAAAGCCTGCAAAATCCACAAAATTTAACTTAAAATGGACAAAAGATTTGGATGTAAGGTTCTAAAATTCTCTTTTTGTCTGCAAGAACTGACAATGAACCTATCCAGCCTGGGATAGTTGCACAACACCTCCTATATGCAAGCAATGAGCCAGATGACAAAAAACTCAAGAAAAAAAAATCACACTTATAATGGTATTAAAAAGAATTAAATACCTAAGGGTAAATATAACGAAGGAGATGAAAGACCAATACAAGGAAATTATAAGACACTGTGAAAAAAAATAGAAGACAAAAAGAAATGGAAAGCTATTCCTTAATATTGGGTCAGAATAATTAGCATTACTAAAATGGCCATCTTACACAAAGCAATATTCAGATCCAATACAAACCTTATGAAAGTTTCAATAATATTCTTCAAAGAAGTAGAGAACGAACACTGCCTAAATTCATACAGAGTCTCAAGACCTCAAATATCAAGGGAATATGAACAAAAAAGAGGAAGAACGGTGGTAGCAAACTCCCAAACATCAAGTTATAACAACCCAAACATATATACATAGCAAATCTGTAAAAAGGTGCCAAGTGTATACATTGGAGAAAAGGAAACCCTATTCCACATATGGTATTGGGAAAATCTGATGACCATATGCAAAAATATGAAACTAGACCACATTCTCACACCACAAACAAAAATTAACTCAAAATGAACAAGACTTGGATGTAAGACCTGAAATCATAAAATACATAGAAGAAATCATAGACAAAACACTGTATGACAAAGGTCTCAACTATGTCTTTGTGGATTCATCGCCCACAGCAAGAAAAACAAAAAAGAGTATAAACAAATGGGATCACATGAAACAAAAAGCTACTACCACTAAAACAAAATACTAAATTGGAAAAAATATTTGCACACTGGAAAGGAGCTGATATCTAAGATCTACAAAGAATTCACACACCTCAACAAAAGGAAAATAAACCAATCCAAAAAATGGACACAAGAGCGAAATAAGCACTTTTCCAAAGAAGAAAGACAAATAGCCAACAGGCATATGAAAAAATGTTCATCATCACTTATCAACTCAAATCAAATACAAATTAAAACCACCTCACCCCTGTGAGAATGACTCATATAAAAAGACCAGAAACAACA
Source organism: Scalopus aquaticus (assembly GCA_004024925.1). Taxonomy (NCBI): domain Eukaryota; kingdom Metazoa; phylum Chordata; class Mammalia; order Eulipotyphla; family Talpidae; genus Scalopus; species Scalopus aquaticus. The sequence goes on from PVIJ01002336.1 coordinate 132,495, forward strand.
AGTGTTGAAAGACCATGGAGAAAAAGGAACCCTCATATCCTATTGGTGGGAAGGTAGACTGGTCCAGACCCCATGGAAAATATCAAAAATGAATCACCATATGACCCAGCAATTCCACTACCAGGTATCTACCCAAACAATACAATAACACTACTTTGAAGATATATATGCATATCTATGTTCATTGCAACAATATTTATAATAGCAAAAATATGGGAACAATCTGTCTAACTATTGATGAGTAGATTAGGGAGATTTTATAAATATACACTATGGAAAATTATTCAGCTATTAAAAATGATAAACTCGGGCCTCCCTGGTGTTGCAACGGGTTAGGTCTCAGTCTATGAAGCTATCCGCAACCACTGCAGCACGAGTTCGATCTCCAGCCAGGGAGATTCCCACATGATGCAGCAGATCTCTCCTGCCTTGCCCGCTGCTCCCCTCAGCAGTATACTTCAGTAGATACGCCTGTTATGCTCCCCACTCTGTCTCTGGTGAATCCTCTCAGCCCCCACACATCTGGCCTACACCCAGTTCTTATATGCATAAATAAATAAATCTTTAAAAAAATTAAAATGATAAACTCTTGCATTTGTGACAACATGGATCAAACTGGTTGGGATTATGCTAAGTGAAGTCAGAAAGAGAAAGACCAATGACAATGTCACTAATTATGGAGTATAGAGAAAACCAAGGGTCATATAAAGCAAAATCTGTAATAAATCCTAGAAATGTGACTGTAGAAGTGTAACCACCAGAGGAATAGTGGGAGGGGAGAGGACACAGTGGGAGGGAGCACAACAAACTATGGAGAACTATGAATGTTCTGGTGATAGGTGTGCTGTAACAACAGCTGAAGAGGGAAATATTATACATCTAAGTTTTATACAGTATGTAAGTCATAAACCAATGTTGCCTCAATAAAAATTTAAAAACACAGCACCATGTACTAGGAAGGCAGAAGTTATTTAAATCTCTCAGATTTGAAAGAGCAAAATAGTCAGATGAAAAAACACAATATATGACAATTGAAAACTTAAGTAAATATAACAATACAATAAGAGAACTCTTCAGAATCCAACCACAGATACAAGGAATATTTTATTTTCCTGTCAGAGTTCAAAATTGCCATGATAAAAAAATTCAAAGAAATAGAAAAGTAGAACACTAAGGCAAAAGGATAAAAAAGAATTCTGAAAAGTTAATCAGAGAAATACAACAAAATCCAGAAAAACAAATGAATACCATTAACAATAAAGTTAGTTAATATAAATTGAAACTTTAAAGAAGAAAGTAAGGGAGTTGCAGAATATACACAAATCAATAAAGGAAATAAAAAATCTGTATAAACCTATGGAAGCACACTAAAATAAATTGGTGATTGAACTGGTGACCTTGAAGATAACAATGCACAAATGACACAGGTGGAAGAAAAATTTGAAGAGAAAAAAATGAAGAAAAACTTTGAGAACTACCTGACTCCATTAGGAAAGGCAACATGAAGATAATGGAGGGCCTTCCTGGTGGCGCAATAGGTTAGTCTCAGCACTATGAAGATCTCCAGAGCCATTGCAGCTCAAGTTTGATACCCAGCCAGGGAGCTTCCCACATGGCACAGTAGACCTCTCCTGACTCGCCTGCTGCTCCCCTCAGCAGTGTATTTCAGTCTATCTGCCTGTTCTGTTCCCTACTGCATTTCTGGTGAATCCTCTCACAACCCACCCACACACACCTCTGGCCTGCACCCCAGCTTGTATGCATAAATAAAATAAATCTTTTTTAAAAAAGATAATGGATATCCCATAAGGGAAAGAGAGAAAGAAGGGAATAAAAGACTTATTTTAAAAAATAATAGATGAATAGATTCCAAATATAGGGAAGGAAGAACACCTATAAGTCCATGAATTTAAAGGAAACCTGGTTCTCTAACTGCAATGATATCTACTCATAGGTGTGAAACTACAAAAAATTAAAGACAAAGATACTGAAAGTGGCTAGGGGGATAAAAAAAAAGATAACCTATAAAGTTTCTCCCATCAGGCTTATATCAAACTCTCTGTGGAAAGACTATGAGAATACAGAGAATGGAATGATGTATTCATAACCTTCAGTTATGAGGGTTATATAAAAGACTTCCCAAAGAACAGAAGCTGAAGGAGTTTGGAAAATTAGACCTCCCATACAAGAAATGTTAAAATGAGTTCTCTCATCTAATTGAAGAGAATATATTTCACAATAAAACTGGAAAAGAAAATATAGACATTGGAGAAAGGAAAGCATCAAAAGCAGAAAAATAAAGACAAACTGGCAGCAGCAAATCTTCAAATATTAATAACCACTCTTAAATGTAAATGGACTGAACTTAAAAATCAAAATGCACAGAGTGGCCTAGATGGATCAGATTTTTAAAAAATTCTACTGTCCTCTAGAGACCAATCTAAGCTCCAAAGCTCCAAAGACAAATGTTTGGACAACAATCCTACAAGTGTGTATATGGGAGGGGGTCTGGGGGTGGGGGGAGAGGAAGGATAAAAAAGAACAAACAACCAAATGCCAGTAGTAGGAAGAAAAAAATAAAAAATAGACCACAAATAAATGAAATAGAAACCAAAAAGACAGTCCAAAAGATCAATGAAACCAAAAGCTAGTTCTTTGAAAAATACACAACCTCTAACTAAGCTAACAAAGAGAAAAGGGAAGGAAAATAACAAATATAATCACAAATAAAAGAAGTTACAACAGACATCTCAGAAATAAAGAGAATTATGAGATTACTATGAACCTGTCTATGCTAGTTAATTGAAACCAGTTAGGAAAAAACCAACGAATTCTTTAAAATATACAAAAAAAATAGAACCTTCTGAGACTATCTAATGAGTAGAACCTGGACAGACCAATTATAAGCATGAAAATTGAAACAGTAATCGAGTTTCAAAACAATAAAAGCCCCATAACCAGACAACATTACTAATGATTTATACCAGACCATTAAGAAAAACTAATACCTATTCCTCTGAAACTCATCCAAAAAAATTGAGAAAGAGACAAACATATTTTATAAAACCAACATTACTCTAATACTGAAAGCAGGCAAAAATATCACCAAAAAAAAGAGAGAAAATTACATACTAATATCCCTGATGAACACAGACGCAAAAATCAAAAAGTTTAGTAAACCAAATTCAACAATGCATTAAAAGGATTATGCATTGTGATGAAGTGGGATTTATTGTAAGAATGCAAAGATGACTTAACATCCAAAAATCAATGTAATTCACCACATCAACAAAATGAAAGATAAAAATCAACCAATCATATCAATAGATACAGAGAAAGAATGTGATGAGATTCAACATCCACTTATGATAAAACAAAAACCTTCAAAAATGGTTAGAGATGGAACATACCTCAACATATACAGGTCATATATGACCTTCTACAGCTAACATCTTAATGAGCTATGAAAAACTTAAAGGTATTCCTCTAAGATCTGGAACAATGAAGGATGTTCACTTTCACCACTATTATGCAACACTGTATTAGTGGTCCTCTTTAAAGCAATGAGGCAAGACAGGCTATAAAAGGAATCTAAATTGAGAAAAAAAAAGTAGAACTATCACTATTTGCAGAGACTACGATAACATACATAGAAAATCCCAAAGATGCTGACAAAATCTAAATAAAACAATAAATCAGTGAAGTGGCAACTTACAAAACCAATTTATAAAAATCATGGCATTCCTACTTCAAAATAATAAGACATAAGATAAATAAATCAAGAAAACAATCCCGTTTATAATACATCAAAAACAAATAACTACTTAGGAGAAAACATAACAGAGGAGGTTTGGGAGAAATGTACAATGAAAACTGTAAGATACTGTTCAAAGAAATAGAAAACACAACATAATGGAAAGGCATCCTGGCTCATGGATTGGAATAGTTAAGATTGTTAAGATGGTCATCTTATCCAGAGCAATGAAGCCCTTATAAAAGTTTCAATAGCATCCTTCAAATAAATAGAAGAAACACAAATTCATATGGAACCACAAAATGCCCCAACAGCCAAAGCAATACTGACAAAAAAAGAAGGTACAGAGTTATCACACTCCCAAACTTCAAGCCATACTCCAAAGCTGCAGAATAAAAATAGACACACATATTAATGGAATAGATTTGAGAGTCCAGGGATAAACCGACACTTGTGTTGACAAATGATTTATGCCAAAGAAGCCAAGAATATGTGTTGTAAGAAGGAAAGTGTCTTCAACAAATTATGTTGACAAAACTAAATAACCATATGCAAAGAATGAAATTAGACCAGTATTGATTATTGAAAACATTATATTTTATTCATAAAAGTGTCTGAGATTGCACACACTGTAATACACCACACAGAAAAATTAGTTCCAATTGAATCAAAGATTCGGAAGTAAGATGATAAATCATAAAACACATAGACAGCTGTGGTCCTAAAAATATGCCCGATGGCGGCACCTGGAGTAGGGTGTGGGTGTGCGTGAGTAGGCGCACCTGGGCCTGGAGGCCAAGCATATAAGGGCGGCATCACAGTGCAGAAGCAGCAAAAGTAAACAGATCACAGAGTAGAGAAAAAGTAGAGACAGAGAGCAGAGCGTTGCGGCAGAGACCATGAGACTACGCCAGAGAGCCCAGAGAAAGTGAAGATTTGCCAGGGGCTAGGAGGCCTGCGAGCCTCCTGGCACCCCAGCCACCCTGCCTGCCCTGTACCTGGTTATCTCACGACAAAAGAGCATTAAAAGCCTGAAAAAGCCACCGAGGGCTCTGGGACTCCTCCTTGACCAGTCTGCTTAAATCATACGGAAAGTGTGCTGTGCCTTCCTGGCACTACAATGACAATTGATTAATAGATGCTGAATGATACTTGTATCACTGGAATAAATCTCACTTTGTACTGTACTGCTGAATTTGATTTGGTAATACTTTGTTTAGGATTTTTTTATTTATTTATATCTTTTACATTATTGTGTATTCCCTGTGGATTACCCACCACCAATTCACCAGTGAACCGTCACCATAGTCCCTTGTACTCTTCTGTCCCCCCTTTTGATCCCTTATCCTTCCCCTCCCTCACTGAATGTCTCTCATTTATGTTTGCCTGCTAGCTTTTGTTTTGTTTTTTTGTGCGTGTTTAGGATTTTTGCATCAATATTCATCAGAGATAATTGTCTGTAGTTTTCTTGTGCTTTGTCTGGTTTGGGTACTAGAGTAACAATATTTAGATCATAAAATATATTTTATGGTCTATCTTTTTGCGATTTTAGAAATAATTTATGCAATATGGGCATAAATTGTTCTTTAAAGGTTTGATAGAAATCACTTGTAAAGCTTTCAGGCCCTGGAGTTTAGTTTTGGGAGAGACTTTTTGATTAGTTTCAATTTCTATGATTATGATCAAGGAACACTTCTGTTTATTTCTGGCTTAGTCTAGTACACTGTATTATTCTAGAAATTTATTCAGTTCTTCAAGGTTATCAAATTTCTGGGATATAATTGTTCATAGTAATCTCCTTTTGAGTCTTTGAATTCCGATGCCACCTGTGCTAATTTCTTCTATTTCATTTCTAACCCTATTAATGTTTTTTCTCTTCTTTGACTAGCCCAGTTAGGTATTTCTTTTTGTTATTTTTCACTGTTAATTATAATCTAGTGCCCATACCTATCTCTTATTACCTTTTTAAATTAGAAATCTATTTTATCTGATATTGCTGTTCCTGATGCTTTTTGACTGCCATTTGCCTATAGGATTTATTGTCCAATTTTTAACTGTAAGTCTGTGCTTGTCTTTGTTAGTAAGATGAGTTTCCTATAACCAAAAGAACATCAGGCTTTATTTTGAAGTTCATTCATATACCTTTTATATGAATTCCATACCTTTTAATTGGTGAATTCAAGCCATTTACATTGAAGGCGATTATTGAGGCTTAGCTGTTTATTACCACTTTGTTTATTTTTGAGTTTGTCTTTTATTTTTGACATATTCCTTTTATGTTTTGTTTAGGTTTTATTTCCATTGTTTTATACGTTTCTTCTTTTATTTATTTGAAGTTTATACTGTGGTTTGTCTATAATAATCTGTACTTGTGACCCATTGGATATTTTGATTTCAAACTTGTTCTGACGGGTCACATTTTCACTCTCCTCCACCATAATGTACAGTTTAGGTATCTGATACCTCTAGATATGTTTTATTATTGCTTTCTAATAGCCTATTTAGTATTTCTTTCAAATCTGGCTTCTTGTTGATATATTATTTTAATTTTTGCAGGAGTGAAGATCCTTACTCTTACTTCCTCCTTGAATGATAGTCTGGAAGGATAAGGTATCCCAAAGCGAAAATCTTTCACTTCACATACTTTAAATATCTCCTGTCATTACCTTCTTGCCTATAAGGTCTCCATTGAGAAGTCCAGAGACAATCTAATGGGTTCTTCCTCTCAGTACTTTTAATATTCTTCCCTTGTCATTAGCTTCCAGCAGTTTAATTACAGTGTCTTGAGTGGACAGGTGTGCTATTATTTTGTTTGGAACTTGTTGAGGCAGGATGGCACCGGGAGCACAGGTTCTCTATAGAGCTGCACAGACAGGTCAAAAGAAGGAGTTCTGGAGCCCTTGGTAGCTTTTGGCAGTCTTTTACTGGTCTCTTGCAGAGAGGCAACCAGGTACAGGGCAAGCAACTGGGCTAGGGGGCCGGGAGGCTGACAGGCCTCCCACACCCCAGCAAATCTTCACTCTTTTGCAGGCTCTCTGTCGGCGTCCCGTGGTCTCCGCTGCACCCCAAACAGTCCTCTGCTCCACGCTCCATTCGCTGCTGTTGCTGCTGCTGCTGCTGCTGCTGCTTCTGTGCTTATAAGCCCTAGTCTGTGGCTCAAGTGTGCCCACTCACACATGCCCACACCCTACTCCAGGTGCCCACCACCAAGCACACATATAGGCCTGCAGAGGTCCATCATTAGGGGGAGGGTGGAAAAACCTGACAACTTTCTTGCTTACCCGAGAGAACTCTTTAAGCCTCTCATATATAATGGATGTGATTCATTTTCTATATTGAGGTGGTTCATAGCAATTATTTCTTTCAGTATATTTTCTACATCTTTATCTTTCTTGTCTTCTGGGATATCCGTGCTAAAGATATTATTTCTCTTTAGGTTACCTCAAGAAACTCTTACGCTGTTTACAATTTTTAATTTTTCTCTTTTGATTTTCCTGTGCGTGTGTGCTCTCTGCCACCGTGGATTTAAGTCCACAGATACTCTCCATGTGTTTGTCTACTGTTTTCTGGTTGTTGTTTTTTTTAAGTTATTATATTTGTTAGATCAGTTAGTTTTATTTGTAGCCATCTCATACTTTTTTCTATCTTTATTGTGTACCTATTTTTGATCATCAATTACTTTCCTTAATTTCCTTAATTACAATGTAGGGGCAAACGTCCCAGGCCAGGCAGGTTCATTGTTGATTTGGGCAAGAGAAAAAGAATCTTGGAGCACTCGATAGATTTGACAGGCCTTTAATGCTGATGCAGGGAACTGAGTACAGCAGGCAAGGAGGCAGGCAAGCAGGCAGAGAGGCTGGGCGGCTGGCAGCAACAGCGCCTCCCAGCCCCTATGATCTCGGCTCTCTTGTTTCTCACTGGCCTCTCTCCTCTCTTGGTCAACCTCACCTAGGTGTCTACATTTATATATGTACACGCCCTGTGCTCTCCGGCTACTGGGGCTGGGAGTCCATAATCACAGGTGTGCATGCCCCATGCTCACGCTCCCAAGTGTTTTTTGTAATAACATGTTATCACGTATGGGCAACAAAACCTGGGAGGAAAGCAAAGCCACAGGTGGCTGCCTTAGAGGTCAGTGATGAGAAGCAAAAAAGAGCCTAAGTAATTCCATTTTCCTTACAAACAAGCATGGTTATAAATGTTACTTTAAACTCATCAGACATGTCATACAATTCTGCTGAATTGAGACTTCTCTTGTGATTTTTTTTCACTCTAGTATTTGTGGTATGTTCTTCGGTCTCTTTGTTTTTAGTTTTTCTGGGTTGTAATGAGGAGCTTCTTGTTCTTCCTTTCCTACACCTTCCAAACCATCTTGATAAATTATTGGGTTGTCAGAAAAGGCATGACAAATTTTTGATTGGAAACCTTAGAAAAAAATACATCATGACTTTTCCAACAATCCAAGAGCTTCATCTGCCACATACAAGTAGCTGGGTAGAATTCTGGGTTTTAAATCCAGAATCTTTAAGAGTCTGTTATTCCATAGGTCAATGTCTCTGTACCTGTTCAGAAAACCAGGACACTGATACCTGCAAGGGATAATAGTAGGAGGCAGAACAGTAGAGCACTGAAGTTCACTTCCTTTGAGCAGAAAGGTTTCAAATATCGAAGAGTGCTGTGTGTACCTAACTTCTGTGGTTGGGATAGACAGTAACCCCCTCCCCAAGGCCAATTCCTCAGCTAACACATCTTTTTTTTTTTAACTTATTTACTTATACATACAAGCTGGGGTACAGGACAGAGGCGTGGGGCAGTGAGAGGGTTCACCAGAGACAGAGTGGGGAGCAGAACAGGAATACACTGCTGAGGGGAGCAGCAGGCAAGGCAGGAGAGGTCTGCCGCACCATGTGGGATTCTCTCCGGCTGGGTGTCAAACTGACAGCTCCACAGCGCAGCGCTCAACTGCTGCGCCACCAGGGAGGCCCAGCTAACACATCTTTAACAATCTCTTCCCAGCCTAATTCTCTAAGCTATGGCTGAGCAATAGATTGAGTACTAGATAGGAAGTTGTAGGGTAAATGAGAATTATCAGGTTTTTCCGCCCTCCCCTCAATGATGGACCTCTGCAGGCCTATGTGCATGCCTGATGGCGGGCACCTGGAGTAGGGTGTGGGCATGCGTGAGTGGGCGCACCTGGGCCAGAGACTGGATTTATAAGCAGAGGAAGGAGCAGCAGCAGCAGTGAACAGAGTGTGGAGGAGAGGACTGTTTGGGGTGCAGGAGAGACCATGAGACTCTGCCAGAGAGCCCGAGGGAGTGAAGATTCTCAGGGGGCCTCCCGGCGCCCCCCGACCCTTTGCCTGGCCTGTACCTGGTTGCCTCACATGGCTGAATTGGTGGTAGGAAACCTATACAGTAATGTAAAAGACACAAATAAAAATAATTAAAAATTTTTAAAAAGAGTAAGTAAAAAAAAAAGTCTAAAAGCCACCGAGGGTTCCAGGGCTCCTTCCCTTTTGACCTGTCTGTACAGCCCCACTGAGAAACTGTGTTCCTGGTGTCCTTCCGGCCCCTACAGTAGTATAGTGGAGAAAAGTTCACAAGTCAGGAATTTTTCTTTGTCTTTCCAGTACAGACACTTACCCTGGGATGTTTACCCTATTGTTAGGATCCAGGTGTTTCAAACTCTGGACATCGACAATACTTGGTTATTGTTTTGCTTTTGCCCTGCGTAGGGTAAGGCAGGTGTTTCATGTATCATAGCTATAGTTATGGGCTAAAAATAAGAGCCTTTTTCCTAAGGAGACACAGGTGATCTGATCTGGCTCTTCACCAGTTCAGGCTTCAACTATTCTCATTTAGAAGCCACAGGTTCAAATCAGCAATCACCACTCTGCATCCATATTCCTATAGTTCCGCAGTGGTGCACCCTCTGTCCTACATGCCAACCCTGTGTACCCCCTTCTACAATATAGTCCCAAGTTTTTAAAATCCCTGATGTTGTCATACATCCTTAAGTTAAAAGTAGCAGAAAGGCTCCATTTGGCAGCTGCCCTTCTGTAGGACAAATGAATAAGCCAAGCTTTTTACAGCACCAGTCTCAGTGGCTATCACCTGTGCCATTGATTGTATTAATGCAGAAGGCCGTTGGGAGCATGGGCAAGGAGCATGCATGCCTAACTGTGGACACCTGAAGAATGTGTGTGCACACCTGAGCCTAGAGGCTGGAATAAAAGCTGTGGCAGTGGCGGCAGTGGAAGGACAAGTGGCATGACTACAGAAAAAGGCAAGACCATGAGAAAGAATGCCAGAGAGAGCCCAGAGAAAGAGGTAAAGATTTATGGGGGGCTGGAAGGTTCAGTTGCCTGCCTGCCTCCTAGGAGCCCTGCCCAGCCCATGCCTGTCACCTTACATGCCAGCCTCCCTGCCTAGTTCCATGAGAAAGTATTAAAGCCTGAAAAATCTACCAAGGATGCTGGGACTCTCCTTAATGCATCTGCCCTAATCGATAGTGAACCTACCTGTGAGTGGTTGTATTTAACCTTCATTCTCATGGTTTGAACTACTCCATACGATACAGGGCAGCAAGGGGTACTAAAATTGGACAAAAACACTGCCCAAATAGTTTACCAGTTACTATCTGAGTTCTTCACCCCCATGCACAATTGCTAGACTACTCAGGCTCAGAAAACAACAATGGGATTTATTTAATGAACCAGTGGAAAACAAAGTTACTCAGGCCAAAAATCGCCATTTACTTCATCCAAAGCAGTGTCCAGCCTTTTCAAGTCCTAAACAAAAAGCAGCTAAGATGGCATCTTTCCACCACTAAGGACACAGAGCTCCCCTTCTGAACAGTAAGCCATGCACCCAATATGACATCTCCCCACCTGTAGCACACAGCAGCCAGAATATAGGCTAGGTTCCAAATCACAACTATAACAGAAGACACAACAGGAGATGCTACAGGAGCTGCAGAGATGGCCCAAAGCAGCACCAGACAAGCGACATTCAAAACAGCAGCTCCAGCAGCTGAACGACTCGATAAAAGGCCACATTCACAGCTCAGCACAGTGCCCTGCTCCAGGTCTTCACCTTCTCTGCCAGGCTTTCACAGCAGCAAAACCGGGAACAGTTTCAGTCACTCGGCTACTTGCAAAGTCTCCAAACTTTTCCTCTCTGAGGTTGGCTGCTGGAGGCCTCCATCTTCAGAGGCCGACAACAGCCTTCTGGAAGATTGGCATGGTAGGGACCAAAATCACTGAGCCTGGAATCACTGAAGATCCCAAAGGCTAAATGCTCATTCGCTGAATCCTGAATACCAAATCCTCAACGCTAAATCTGGAACACCAAACAATCCCAGGCTGCTTGTGCAGTGCCTTATATTTCTTATCAGTCACTCCACCCCAAAGTGTGATGCTTTTTAGCGTTTTCCCTGGAGCTATCTATCCTCACCAGCACCCTCCTCCAGGGGGCACTCCCTTGTAATAGTCTTTGGCTTCAGCCGCTGTTTACACATACATTATTCCAGTAACAGCATAAATTACAGTTTTTTCTATCCGTTTCCTCTGTGCCATCATTTCTGATGTATATAATAGTCATCTAATCGTCATTCAGGGGTTGGTATCTTTGTATAGGTGCAATTTGACTGTAAATATGTGGAGATGGTGAGCCTGTCATCTTTACTTTGCCACCAAGTAAGTTTTTCTAAAACAGAAAATAGTCTTCAGTAGAAATTAAAGCAAATACAAATTCCAAATTATAAAAAGGTACAAAAAAGCAATATAGCATAGCTTCAAAAGACACAAGAGAAAGGGAACAGCAGAAAAACTTTGTAAAACTTCAAATCTCATGCCAGAAGGAGAACCAAAAATATCAATAATATGCAAAGGAGCAGTCAAAGAAAAAGTGACATTTATGTAGGCACTAACTTTTACCAATTGATATATATAAAATAAATATCAAAATCAAAATTATTCTAAAACTTGTAGAATAAATATAAGAATAATAAAAATAATTATAGCAAATAATTTGATAGTGCTTAGTATACTCTAGACACTACCACAGGCATTTTACATCTAGCACATTTAAATCCTCACAATATTCCCATTTTATAATAATGCAACTGAGGTATAAGAGCTTCAGTGACTTATTTAAAGTGATACAGGTGAGTAAGCTGCACAGCCAAGATCAAACCCAAGCAGCCTGTTTGACAGCATGATTTTCATCATTGGACTGCACTTGCTCAGACATGAATGTTACGCTCTCTTAGTACCTACAGATCTATCATACCTGTTGCTTTAATTTTGAATATTCTTGTACCAAACAAAATAATGTCATTTACAAACAAATATTAGAGAATTCAGGGAAAAATATTAAAAATCTGAATTAGGATTAAGTGAAAATAAAGGATTTTGGTGATGTGGTCAGCTACGTGTCATAAGTAACAAAAGTTACTAAGTAACATAAGTAACATAAGTTAATGAGAAAATATCCTTCCAGACCACATAAAATATTTAGGAATAAACAGAGGGGAGGGAAATATACAACTAATATAAAATCTACAAAACTTGGCTGAGAAACATACTATAAGAGTTGACTAGCGCCATGTTCCTGAATGAGACTCAATTATGGTAAAACAGTCAACTGTAACCAAGTTCATTTTTATATTTAATTCCAATCAAAATGTAAAACATTTTTAACTTTACATTTATTCACAGAATTGTTATATTGTCTGGCTTCTCCATTTTCTTGTTTCCTACCAGGTCAGTAGCAAAAGCACCTATAATTTTATACAAAACTGAATAAAATTATGGGATATGAAAACAAAAGGAAAATTATTGTATTTAGCATAGTGTACACTAATATAGTTCCCAAAGGCAAAAGAAGGAAAATATTTTTTAAGAATAAACATTTGCCATGAAGAATAGGATTACAATTTAAAATGTAATGAAAGTTACACATATATAGAGACCAGATAATATCTCTGCAGATAATCATGTATTGGATTGTCTCTAATCTATGAGAAATTAAGTAATGTACAAGAGGTTTCCAGTAAAAACTCTTTGGTGTTCTCACCAAATCCATGGAAGACAGTAGTCTTCATCACTAAAACCACACATAAATCAACAAGTTGGCAGCAATTGTTCCGGAGAGTCCAAGGCTTAAGCTATTTAGAGACTGAGCTTCCTCTCATCCCAAACAGGATAAATCTTAAGAGAGCAGGATAAAGCAATGAGAGAGGAATTTCTAAAAGTTGAAAGGAGAGAGAGAGAGAGATTATTTTCAGAACCACTTAATGTAGCTCTTAATAATCTGCATATATGATTCCCAGCACATTTAGGGTGAAAAAAAAAAAACCAGAAAAGCTACACATATTTTCCTAAGTGGATTATAAAGAAAGAACAATGTAGCTATAGATAATTAATAACTTGAAAACAATTTTCACTTTTTGTATTAGTATACAGTTATTGGGCTTATTTTTCTATCTTGCCATAAGTTTTATTTTATGGAAGTTTATAAAAAGACCATGTTTGCTTGTCATAACACAATTGTCCTTAATTAACTGAAGCACTTAATTTCTTGGCCATCTGATGTCACAAAACACCCTAAGTTTGGTTTGCTGTGTCAGCCATAAACTGAGTTCCCATAACCTTCTCTATACATTTATCTTAAAAATGAAAACAGATTATATCAAATCATCTCTAATCAGCTCAAAAGAAAAACTGGGGAAGAAACACAGAATTCTTCAAAGCACAGGTTCTTGAACAACCTTTCTTGACTGTTTGGCCTTGGGTAAGATACTAAATTTTTGTATATATGGCTGTTTCTTCACTTTGGAAATCTTTAAAAATAAAAAAATGTTCTAAGTGTGAATAATTATTTTTTAAATAATTAATTTGAGTAGGTAAAATAACAACATATAAATCAGTACATATAAATGTTATCCTGTCACATGTGTAAGAAATAAATGTAATGTGGTGAAAATTTTTAAGCACCCAACTAGTGAATCCACTATATAGCCCATTCACCAATACAAAAGGCTGTCACTGTTAATTAATATGTTATATTCTTCCTAGATTCACTTTCACATTGCAAAAAGCAGCAGAATGGCAATCAGATATGGCATGTTTATGTAATGCAGATGTATAAAACATTTTTATACTGTGTGCCTAATTCATTAGGAAATAATGGAAAATAATTAGAAAATGCAATATATGTCATACACTTCTCATTGTGTATAACATATATTGCATTTTCCAATATGAAAGCACAGTAGAATTGCTTTCATCTGCAATTCCAAATCACTCCTATATAAGCCCATCCTTTGTTCATTAACAAATGAACAATTCCAAACATCCTTCTCCAAAATGATGTTATTTAAACCCTATTTTCCCACTGTGATTGCCCTGTGTTTGATTTTACACTGCCATTATAACATTTTTAATATGATAATTGGACTTCATAATTGGAGTAATTTATTTACTAAAACCTCAGATCTACTTGATCAGAATGACTTAGGATGGGCTAACAAAATAGAGGACCTTATTTGTTATATATACTAGTAAACATAAGTTAGGGAGAAATATTAGTGAAATTGGGAAGGGAGGAAAACCAAAAGTGATAATGGGAAAATTGTCTGTGACCAGTGAAAACTCAGTTCCACTGGAATATCAGACATAGTATTGGGTTGTCGGAAAGGTCATGACATATTTTTTCTGTTTGGCAAAATGCATCATCACTTTTCCAACAACCAAATATATTTCAGAATTGTCTCATGAAGGAACATAAACTGTGGATATTAAACCACTGGCTGTCAATTCTCTCTGGTTGAGCTTTGCCCATGGTAGCATGAACTCTGGCATTTCTGAGATGTCGTATGTGGGTTAAACAATCAACTATGATAGGATGGAAACACTCAAGCAGGGAATTAAAGTAACAGATACTTGACATAGGAAACTGTGAGTGACTACAGGAACGGTTCACCACACTGCAGGAAAGTTCAGAAGTAGATGGAAGTGACATAGAGTAGGACATTAACAGCATTAGTTACACAGTCAAACCATGCTTTCAAGTTTTCTCATCCTTGTGATTACAAGCATACCAACAATTTTCTGTCTCCTCTTTATCACATGGAGTTCTCTACAGTCTACATGCTTCTTAAGTCATTTACTTAACATATTTCTACTTCTAACACAGATACTATGCTCTTATTAGATATAGTATATGCTACTTTGATTACCATTATCCAAAAGACATACTTCATATAATCTGTCCCTTTTCTAAACAGTTTGTCTTTAGTCTACTCAAGAATGATTTTCTTGAAAAAATAGGAAGACTAACTTTCAAAAGTTTCAGGAATAAAGAAGACATAGTCCCTGCTCTCCAGCAGCCTAGCAGAGGAAAGAAGTCAAGATTACAAATAATTAAAACGTAAGGCAGAATGAGCTAAGTGCCCATAAGAGAGGTACATACAAAGTGCTCTGAGATCTCGGTGGAGAAATATACCACATCCATTTGTCAAAATCAGGAAGGATATGTGAACAAGGGGATCTGTGAGCTGAGCTTTAAAGGTTCGATGTAATTCTGTCAGGAAAAGGTGGCCAGAGGACTTTCTAAATATAGAGAGTATTATAAGCAAAGGTCTAAGCACAGAAAAATGCATGCTTCTTTGAGAAACAATCTGATTTGGCTGGAGAACAATTTATACAACACAGAGTTACACTGGGAGATATAAGTGGAAAAGACCACTCAACATGAATTTTAACCATTTTGTTAATCAATCATCAGAGATTTAAATTCTTAAAAATGGCTGGCATTAAAGCCTCTCTATATAATATCTATCAGCTACATATTATTTTTTAATAGCATACTAGCACCCATATTTTAAAATTTCTACAAAACCAAAATTGTTGAAAGGGAACATAGGAAGTGAGAAGGGGGTCATTTCCTTGATCATACAAGGACAGCGTAGAAATTTAAGAGTCTATGATATTTTTTGTCTTTGCTTATCCAAATACCTCTTAAAGAAAAAAGTGACAGTTTGTATTTTACATGAAAAGTAAAAGGAGGTAATAAAAAAAATGAATGAAGAAAATAAATCGACAATCTCTTCAACAAGTACCTGAATCTACAAATACATGCGTTAAAAAAAAAAAATTAGCCAAATAACAAGGGAAATCAATGTGAAACACATTTGACTGCATGTGGTTTTTCTCCACATCCTGAGGGAATTAACATTTTAGTCTTGCTACAGTTCCATTATTAATCTTATTCTTACCAGAGTCAAATGGGAAGTAAATCTGCTAAAGTATAATAATTAAAGCTACAAGGAAATTGTTTCTTTCTTACAGATGAAATAATTCAGTTCAGTTTGAGAACTCTTTTTAGATGGTCCTAAAGGTGTTTATTCACAAATATAGTCTTAATCTAGCTCCTATAAACACTCAATAGTGTTTAATCTATATCTAAATATTAATTAGTACTTTGCAAATCAATGCAAATTTACTCTTTTGAAATTTCAGGAAAGAAAACTGAGCAAAAACCATTATTTATTATCCTCATTTTATAGATTAAAAGAAACAAGATTCAAGAAATAATCAAGAAATAAAAATATATATTTTTAATCAAGAAATAAAATATAGGGCCTCCCCGGTGGCGCAGTGGTTGGGCGCTGCGCTGTGGAGCTGTAGGCGGTGGCGACCTGTGTTCGACGCCCGGCCGGGGAGAATCCCACATGGTGCGGCAGACCTCTTCTGCCTCACCTGCTGCTCCCCTCAGCAGTGTATTTCTGATCTGCCTGTTCTGCTCCCCACTCTGTCTCTGGTGAACCCTCTCGCCGCCCCATGCCTCTGGCCTGTGCCCCAGCTTGTATGTATAAATAAAAAATAAATCTTTAAAAAAAAAGAAATAAAATATAATCAATAAATAAATAAAATATAATCAAGAAATAAAAATATATATTTATATATTTTAAAAAACTGTGCAATGCAAATAAAGTGGTAGTCACTTCTTTCAGTAATGGTCTCACTGGTTTTTAAATATTTAATGTTCTTCCCTGATTTCCATGATTTTCCTCCCACAAAGTTAGGCAAAGATGATCAATTATATGCTCATGGCTCTAGTTCTCACTCAAAAAAGCCCTTGTTCAGGGCCTCCCAGGTGGCGCAGCAGGTTAAGCACTGTGCTGTGGAGCTGTCGGCAGCTGCGATGAGTTCAATACCAGGCTAGGGAGATTCCCACATGGTGTGGCAGACTTCTGTTGCGCCCGCTGCTCCCCTCAGCAGTGTATTTCTGGCAATCTACCTGTTCTGCTCCCCACTCTGACTCTGGTGAACCCTCTCACCTCCCTGCACCTCTGGCCTGTACCTCAGCTTGTATGCATAAATAAATAAACCTTAAAAAAAAAAAGCCCCCATTCAAAGATGTTCAATAAATTTCAAGGTGCTTCTTAAAGAAAAATTGGTCCTGCCTCCAGAAACCACAGAATGTCTATTCTGAATAAAGACAGACCCTATATATGATCTAGAATATAAATAAAACTCATTCTCATAATGGAACATTAACTTTCCACTGTATTTCTAAGACCGAAAGACAGACTCTCTGGATTGTTAAAAATTCAGAACATCTAGATGACAGCCACTTAGCACAGTTTTTCCTTAATGCTCTCTACTTTCAGTTAAAGGTCACTGAAACAATTGAAGGAATGAAGAGGCTTCCATAGCAGATTAATAATTCTCAAACTTGAATCTGCATAAAAAATCTATTGTGACTCTTGTTAAAATGTAAATTCTGATTCAGTAAAGCTGGGTAGAGGCTCCAAATTCTGCATTTCTAACTACATCCCACTTACTGCCAGTGCTGTTATTTCAGGACCACACGTTGAACAGTAATGGTCTAGAAGTCTGCAAGGTATAATCTAGGTCTGTATGACCCATGAGATAATGGACTTTACATTTTTAAATAATTGGGGACATAATTAAAAAAAGAATACATTTTGTAAACATGTGAAAATAATATGAAAATCACATTTTAGTGTCCATGAAGAAAGTTTTATGATGGCATAAACCGCTCATTTATGGACATATTATTTACGATTTCTCTTGTGCACTGAATTGACTAGTTGCAACAAAGAATGTATAGCTCACAAGTCTAAAATATCTACTATATAACCCTTTAGAGAAACCACGTGTTGACCACTGGTCCAGATCAGTGGTTCTCAACCCTGACTGCAAAGTCAAATACCTGGGACTATTTTAGAATATTGATGATGCTATACCACACAAAATTAGTCCAAAAGATGAGAAAGTGACCATGACATCATTTTTTGTTGCATTTTTTTTCAGGTAACAATGGTTTAAAACATTATATATAATTTGGGGTATAGGTTCACACCACTCCAGATAGAATACCATGTCAAAAATCAAAGCACACATAATATTCCATCATATTCCATTGGGCTCCCTCCCAAATTGCTCCCCTCCCTCACCCTCTCATTCTTGTAGCTTCACTTCTATAGTTAGATTTTTAGGACTGGTTTTAGTTTAGTTTTCTGTTCTCTTTTTTTATACTCTATATTCCGTATGTTAAACTATCCATCACTTGTCTTTCTCATTGTGACTTAGTTCTTTTAGCATTACCTGCTCCAGTTCCATCCATGTTGTTAAAAATGAAAAGAGGCCATCTTTTTATAGCTAAGTATTATTCCATTATAAAGTTACACCATTTTTCCTTATCCAGTCATCCGTCATCAGGCATTTAGGCTGTTTCCATAGCTAGGCTATTTAAATAGTATTGTAAATAACATAGGAGCACAGAAATACCTTTGATTTAGTGTTTTTATCTTTTGATTGGATACCGAGGATTAGGACTATATCATAAAGTAAATGCCCTTTATAAATTTTGAAAAACTTCCTAGGTTGGATCAATCTAGGTTCCAACCAACAATGTACAAGGATTCCCTATTCTCCACTTCCTTGGCAACACATGATGCTTCTAGTAATTTTTATTTGGGCCACTCTCACAAGTAGGAGGTGATACCTAATTGTGATTTTCATTTGCATTTTCCTGATGAGAAGTGATGAGCAGTTTTTCATGTGCCTATTTACCATTTCTATGTCTTCTTTGGAAAAGTTTCTATCTAGTGCTCCTGCCTATTTTTTTTATTGGGGTTTCCTTTTTGTTATTTTTGAGTTGTGTGAGTTATTTATAGCTCTTGGATATTAGCCCTTGTTGGGTGTGGGATATGCAGATATGTTCTCCATTCAATACAGTGTCCTTTTGTTTTAATATTTTCTTTTGCTGTACAGAAGTTTTTAGTCTGAGGTCCAGTTTGTTTACTTTTGCTATTGTTTTCCTTACCATTGCAGACTATTCCCCAAAGACATCACTGAAGCCAGTGTAGCAGTGTTTGGCTATGCTTTCTTCTATATATCTTATGGTTTTAGGCTTTACATCCAAGAGATTAATCCACTTGAAGTTAATTTTTTATAAGATGTGAGATAGTGGCCTAACGTCATTCCTTTCCATGTGGCTGTCCAGTTGTCCCAGCACATTGGTTGAAAAGACATTCCCTTCTACATTTTATACTATTGACGACTTGGTCACAAACTATCCAGATAAGTGTGGATTTATTTTTAGAATATCAATTCTATGTCATTGATCAATGAGTGTTTATATTCCAATACTATAGTGCTTTGATTACTATAGCTTTGTAGTATAATTTGAAGTGTGAAAGCATGGTACCTCTGTTTTTTGTCAGGATTGATTTGGCTATTTGGGGTATTTCATGGTTCCATGTGAATCTCAGTAATATTTCCTCTAAATTTTGAAGAATGATGTTCAAACTATGATAGGAACTGCACTGAATTTGTATTGTTTTGGGTATTGTTCTGCAACCATCCCCGACCAGGTAGGTTCATCATCAGTTCAAGCAGACTCATTTTATTAACTGTTTTCATGCCGTCCTTCCCTGTACTCCGCCACTCTCCACCACTCTCCGCCACACGGACCTCTGCTTCTGGACTCTGTTCTCTGCCACTGCCATACCACTTCTCCCACTTCCGCTGCACGCGGTACTTCTCCTTTTGCTACTTCTTCTGCCTTTTTCTGTGATGCTGCTCAGTCTCTCCAGGCCCAGGTGCACCCACCCACGCATGCGCATGCCACACTCCAGGAGTCGCCATGAGGCACACGTGCAAGACTGCAGGTGTCCATCATTAAATCTAATGGTGGTAGGGTGGAAAATCCTGATGCCTCTTTCATTTGCTCTTTTCATTTGCCCTACAGGTATGATAACCATTTTGACAATATGAACTCTTCCAATCCATAAGCAAGGAACATCTTTCTCTATCTTTGTGTCTTCTGTTTCATTTAATAATATCTTTTATTTTTCATTGTACAGATCTTTATGACCCATCTTTTAAAGTTTATTCCTAGAAATATAGGTGAACCAAATAAGAGAGAGACATTCAGTGTGTGGGGCAGGGGAGGATAAGGGCTCAAAACGGGGAAGAAAAGAGCACAACGGACTATGGTGACGGTTCACGGGTGAATTGGTGGTGGGTAACCTACGGGGAATACACAATAATGTGAAAGATACAAATAATAAAAAATAAAATTTTAAATAAAAAAGAGCAACTATTAAATGATTCTGTTTGGATACCAAGGTAAAAAATAAAGTTTATTCCTAGATATTTCATTGTTTTTGATGCAATTGTAGATGAAATTGTTCTGTTAATTTATTTCTTTTCTATTTTGTTATTTGCATACAGGCATGCAATAGCTCTTTGTGTACTGATTTTGTAGCATGGTACTGTGCTGTACTGATTTATTCTTTCTAGTAGCTTTTTTTTTTAAAGATTTATTTGTTTTTGCAAACACGCTGCGGTACAAGCCAGAGGCACAGGGTGGCAAGAGGGCTCACCAGAGACAGAGTGGGGAGCAGAACAGGCAGATCAACAGAAACACACTGCTGAGGGGAGCAGTGGGGGAGGCGGGAGAGGTCACCACTGCCAACAGCTCCACAGCGCAGCGCTTAACCGCTATGCCACCAGGGAGGCCCTATTCTTTCTAGTAGCTTTTCAGTGGAGTTGTCGGAGTTTCTATTCATATTATGATACCATCTGCAAATAGTGAGTTTTATTTCTTCTTTCCTAATTTGGATTCCTGTAATTTATTTATTTTGCCTAATTCATCTAGAAAGGATTTCCAAATACTGTGTTGAATAGTAGTTGTGGTAGTATACACCCTTGTGTTATACCTCGTCCTAGAGGAAAAGTTTTCCCCTATTAAGGAAGATGTTATTTGTAGTTTTCTCATTTTAGACTTTGTTATTTGTAATATATTCCTCTATCCCCATTTTCATAGTTTTTATTATAAATGAATGTTGAATCTTATAAAACGCTTTCTCTTCATCTATTGATATGACCATATGATTTTTATCAGATAATCTAGAGATGTTTTTTTGACGTGGTGAATTACATTGACTGATTTGTAGGTGTTGAATCATCCTAGCTTGTCTGGAATAAGTTCCACTTGGACCTGATATATGATCCTTTAATATATTGTTGAACTCCCTAAGGTTTTGTTTATGATTTTCATATCATGGATACTGGTCTGTAGTTTGTTTTCTTTTTTTTTCCCATTAATGTACCTGCCCACTTTTCAGAGTGAGGTGGGCCTCATAAAATGTGTTTGGAAGCATTTCTTCTACTTCAATCATTTGGAAAGGTTTGAGAAGGATAGGTACTAATCACCCCAAGGGTTTGTCTAGTTTGTTTATTTTTTCAAAGAACTGGTTCTTGGTTTCATTCATCTTTTATAATGTCTTTTAATTTTTAATTTCATTTACTTTTGCTCTACTTTTTATTTTTACTATTTTGGGATTACATTTTTACTCCTCCCTATGTGCACATTCCACTCAACCTTCACCAATTCACTCTGCCTACTTCCTTCCTCTATCCCCTCTTACCTGTTCCCTCTAGTAACTGTTAAATTTTTTGAGTGAGTATATTTTCTGGTTATTTATATTCCACAGAGAAGTGAAACCATATAGTATCTGTCTTTCACTTTCTGACTTATTTCACCTAACATATTCACCCTGAGGTCACAAATGGAATTACTTCACATCTTTAAGAGATATATAATATCCCATTGAGTATACATTTCACAATGTCATTATCCATCCAACCATTGACGTTCATTTAGGTTGGCTCCATGACTTGGAAATTTTAGACCATGCTGCTGTGAACATAGGAGTCCAGAGTCTTTTCATGAGAGCACTCATATTTGGGAGGGGGTTAAATAAATACCTAGATGAGGTATTTATGGATCATATCAGATTTCCATTTTTATTTTCATAGGAAATTTCCATACTATTTTCCATAGAGGCTTCACCAAAAAGCATGCCCACCAACAGTGAATGAGAGTTCTTTTTTATCTACATTCTTGCCAATATTTCTTGTTTCCATTCATTTTTATATAAACCATTCTCACCATTCTCTCCTTGAAGTTTTGATTTGCATTTCCCTTATAATAAGTGATGTTGAAAAATATTCCATGTGTCTGTAGGTTATATAAATGCCTTCTTGAAAAAAGAACTATCTAGGTCTTTTGTCCATTTTTTAATTGGCTTGTCTGTTTTTTGTTGTCAGGTTGAATAAGTGTTTGTATAATTTGGAAATTAGACCTTTGTCAGATGAGTGATATGCAAATATTTTCTATCAATCTGTAAGTTTGCTTTTGGTTTTGAGATGGTTTCTTTTCAAAAGCTTTTTAGTTTCATGTTATCATACTTCTTTTAGCTTTTGTTTCCTTATGATTGGAAGTTGCATCTTCAATTATATCTTTGACATAGATGTCCTGTACAGTATCCCCATGTTTTCTATTAAGTATTTGGTGGCTTTAGTTCTAAAGCATTTTATTTATTTTAAATCTTTTTATTAAACATTTATTTAAATATATATATTTACATCATTATATTTAAATAAATATATACATATACATATATATATAATTCCCACCTCAACTCACCCATAAACAATTACCCACAGTCTCTTGTGCTTTTGACTTACCAGTTTTGATCCTTCTCCCTTTCCCTCCCCTACTGTATGTCACCAACTTATTATTTGCCTGCTAGTTTTGTGTCTCTTTTTTTTTCTTTCCCTAACCCTTGTTTGGTTTCCCCATATACTTCCTATAAATGAAATCATTAATATTATCCTTTTACTTCTGACTTATTTTACTGAGCATAATGCCTTCCAGCTCCATTCATGTTGCTGTGAATGACATGAGTTTTTCTTCTTTGATTGCGGAGTAGTATTCCATTTTATATACATACCATATCTTCTTGATCCATTCTTCTGTTTTTGGACATTTAGGTAGTTTCCATATCTTATCTATTGTAAATAGTGCTGCAATGAACATAGGAATGCAGGTTTCCTTTTGAATTAATGATTTCATGTCCCTTGGGTAGATTCCTAGGAGTGAAATTGCTGGGTCATACAGTAGTTCAGCTAAGTTAGGAATATATATGTGTAAGGAGAAACAGCTGGAGTTCAGAATCCTAAAACTCTCCCTAGAAAGACTTATTTTCCCTTCAGTGAATTCTCACAAGTTAATCATCACAACCAGGCCATGCAGATCCAAGAAGCATCACTCTGTATGGTTTTGTAGCCTGGTTTGTTTTTTTCCATGATAGTTTATTCTTTAAAGTTAGCATTGATATAGGAGGAATAACCATAAATTTACCTAGAATGAGAAGAAAGTATCCATAACATAACATGTACAAAAGCAGAGACACCTGGGAGAGGATGGCATTTTCCAGATATTAAATTTGAGATATATGATAGTTGCATATATGTCACTGGAACAAAAAGCTAGAAGGGAGGCAGGGCCAGATAGTTAGGGAGTTCATTTCTATCTTCCATCATAAGGCTTTCAGATCACAGAGCCTAATGACCAGGGGAATGAACTTCATATCAAACTGCTCTGAGCTCTACTTTCAGTTATAAAACATACTCGGCTTTAGGAAAATTTCTTAATTTTCCAAAGCTCCAATTTTCTTATTTGTAAAACAAGGACAATAGATATATGTGTAAGAATTAATTGAGTCAATACACAGTTAATTCTTGCTATTTGTGTAGTTATAGTCTTATAAAATCACAGTGAGCAATGAATTAACAAACACTGAACTGTTCTGTGAAACACAGGTCTAGGTCCTGAGAGCCTCTGGTCACAGGTTCATCAACACTTCAAAACATAGTGTTGTTTTATGTGTTTATGTTTAAACACACCTTATTAATTTATATTGTTGATTCATTAACATTGAACTCATAGCCAGTAGCACTATAGCTCATGCATGAATGAAGTCTATCTAACATACTTACTTTCTGCATAAGACACAAGACAACAATCTCCTTGCACTTAGGAACACCAGACCACTTCAGCACTATAGTTGGAGTTAATTTAAAAAGTAAAATCACAATAAAAATCATAAAAATGAGAAACCCAGGGTATTAAATAAACCACCAAAAAATAACACTAGTTTGTAATATGAACGTTGAAACAAAAAGGCAGACCATCACCTTGTTCTACCTCCAACTGGACACATGTACAACAAATGAAACTGCTACTCTACACAGAACTACATGACCATGAAAGTGCACAAGTATTGACTTTGGGATTATATATAAATTTTAGCTAGTAGCCAAGTTCATAATACAATGTGTGACTAATGAGGATCAACTATATATAGAAACACTGAGAATTATTCAATAAATATTTATCTTATTTATCATCAAGAATCACTAAGGCCCCTGATTTGGATGGTGACAATCAGATTTTTAGAATAGAAAGAAATTTTGAGGAGGCATTGGAGCAAGGAGCATGGGGGCAGAAAGAACAGCTGAGGGGAGGAGAAAAAAAGATTTCAGAGATATTTGAGAGGTAAATTAATGCCATATAAATATGGGAAAGTGGAAGAGGAGAATTTAAGATTGATCACAAAGTTGTAATTTGTGAAATTTAGTGACCAAAGTAGAGAATGCAGGGAAAGTACCAAAAGACAGGAAACCAATTAGTCCTTAAAACTGATCCCTCCCTAGTTTCTGCAGAAGAGAATTTTATTTTCTTCCTTCTTTTCACCTATCATTTTAAATATTCTTTACAAATGAAGGCAAGGGGAAAGGGAGGCAGATTTTATGACATTGCTTTCTACTATTCAGTTCTGGATTGCCAGTGAGAAACAGTAATAGCTCAGAAACCCCATCCTACTAGTGGGTAGAGCTGGATATTTATATACCTCCCAAAATCCTTATCAAGCGGGCTCAGGGTGGTTCACCTTCCCCTCCTACAACCTAGCAGTGATACTATGTACTTCATGTACCATGTGTTCCCAAACTGAATTTCTGTCATCTGTCTAGTATCATAGTCAGTTCCCCTCTGGTACTACTGTCTAGCCATGGACCTCACTTAATCTAACCATTGTGTGGAATGCAACTTG
Organism: Scalopus aquaticus; assembly: GCA_004024925.1. Lineage (NCBI taxonomy): Eukaryota > Metazoa > Chordata > Mammalia > Eulipotyphla > Talpidae > Scalopus > Scalopus aquaticus. Next base: position 157,751 of record PVIJ01002336.1, read on the forward strand.
ATGTAATTGGTTTCTTCTCTCATTTCCACAACCTTCTCCCATGACCAACATAAATAGGCATACAACCCATAAAAGCTCTATTGAACTGACCCTGACAATTATAGTCCTCAGGTCTACTGGATTCCCTGTGGCCTCCATCCAGTGGTCCTCCTCCATCTAGTGTCATTTCTGCTCATGATAACTGGAATCTCAGATATTAAACACAGAATGGATTCAACTTTTCTGTGCCTCTTAGATAATATGACTGGGATTAATATCTGCCCATCCCCTTTCTTAGAGATCATAGCTGGTACAGTGTTATTCTTTCACATGACCCCATCTCATCTCAACTTTCTTCTTTCAAGGGCACATTGTAACATCCTATCAGTGAATAGATACAAATGTATATAAGATTATACTACACCGTATTGTATAACACTACTAAAGAGCTATATACCAAGCTATTGCTATACGTACATGGGCAATCAGGATTACAATAAAACATTCTGATAGTACTAAAAAGGAAGAAATGATACAGAAATTGTTATAGGCATAACTAAAGGTTACTTTCTTAAGGAAGAAATCAATTTAGAAGTTGTTTTCTTCCCACAAAAATCAAATAAATATATAATAATCATCTCCCTCCTATCAACAAATTGTCACCAACACAAAGAAGGAAGCAATTACAAGTATTTTGTCAATTTTTCGAGTATTAGTTCACAAATGTTACCCTGCAGTTCAGTACTCTACTAAAATAGACAAACCCAGTCCCCAACCACAAGTTGTAATTCAGTAAGCCTAAAGTCCAGTGATTTCAAAAGGTCTCCAGATGATTTTGAATATCAGCCAAATTGGGAAAGTAGTAAACTGTATGAAAATGGACTTTCTTCAATTTCATGATTCTGAGTAGTGGTAGATTAGAATTGGTACTAGCTTCAGCTTTGTATGTTCTATGAAGATATTCTGTGCTTAAAGACTGACTGAGGCAATTGCAGACAAAAGGTGACAACCCTGTGCAATCATCATACAGCCTCAGTATAATAAACATTCTAGTCAGGATAAGACAAGAAAGAATACAGAATTAATAATACCAATCAAGGACAAAGGACCCATTCATTTACTCATACATTCAATTTTTCTTCAAGAATTATATACTATGTGCCACATAATGTTGTGTGTGTGTGTGTGTGTATAACAAGAATAAGCAAAACAAAGCCAGACTTGCTCTTATTGAATTTTGAATTCTTGAAGTAGATAATAAACATTTTGAACATGTATCACAGAAAGAAACACCTACCTACAGACTAAAGTTTTATAATGGGAGATTTGACTCAGTAGGGAAAAGCAAACAGGAAGGAATGTGGTCAAGGAAGACTTCCTTGGGATGTGACACTAGACACAAAATCTGAAGAATAGTTAGAAGGTTAGCTGATGAAGAGAGGAGGCAGAGTGCTCCAAGATAAAAGAATGAAAGGAACAAAAGCTTTGTGACTGAAATCAGAATGACTTGTCTGAAGATATGAAAGGAGGCAATTTTCTTGCAGTACAGTAAAGGAGGAGAAGATGAGAAAGAGCAAGGATACAAAATTAAGGATCACGCTTATTGGCCCCTTGCAAGGGTCTGCCCTTTCATTTTCACCATACAGCACTTTACTCCATGAAAATACCAAAACATTTAACATCCCAGTGAGTACATGTTGTTGCAGTTGTTGTTCTGTTCTAGGTCCAGTCTTTTGGAGAAGCTGATGATGTTCAAAAGGCAGAATTTCAGCCAGATTCAGCTGAAGGAAACCCTGCCCCTAATCATGCCCTTTTATTGCTCCTAATCACCCCTCATCTCTCCCTCCTTTGTTTTAAAAGTAGCTATCTCTCCCTGTCCCAGTGAAAAGCACAAGCTTCTTGGTTGTAGGCATGATGTGGTGACATACATCTGAAGAGGTATGATCTGAATCATATACAGTGTTGTAAACCTCAAGTACCCCCTTGTCAAAAATAAAGTTTTTACTCTACTTTACCAAACCTGGTAATTGTATTAATTAACTCAGAGTCACCAAACAGCAAATCTTCTTAGGGTTAGTGACAGGTCTTTAATGATTGGGAGGAAAGAGAGGAAACGGAAAGAAAAATGAACAGCTTCAGTATTAAGATGATAGGCCAGAGTAGGGGCAGCAGTGATGGAGGTAAGTGGACAGAGGAGGAGAGAATTGAGAGATATTAAAGATAAATATTTTTCTTAGTTAAATCTTTCATTAGTAATTTCCACTATATTTTACTCTTACCCACAATATGACAAGCAAGTTGGTTTTCCTGTTATGGAAGTAAAATAACATTTTTAAAGGGAATTTTGGTGTTGTTTAGTGAGTTCATATGCTTTTAGCTTGGTTCCAGCAATTTTTAAAATGGGTTGGGTATTTGGGGTGTTTTATTTTGTTTTTGGAGGGTTTTTTGGCATTTTTGCTTCATAATTTTTTAAACTATATTAATAGTAGTAGGATAAGCAAAATAGACATTTACATCACTGGCCTCTGTGGCTATCACCTGCAGCCTTGAATGCAGGAGGCACTTGGGAGTGTGGGTGTGGGGCACACATGCCTGATGGTGGAAATCTGGAGTATGATGTGGGCATGTGTAAGTGGGTGCACCCGGGCAAAGAGACTGAGGCTATAAGGGCAGTGTCACACAGGATGGCATGTGGCAGAGGACAGCTGCAAGAGGAAGAGACTATGAGAGAATGTTAGAGCAAGCCCCGAGACAGTAAAGGTTCAGTGCCCACACCCCACTTGCCCTGCACCTGGTTGCCTCACTATAAATGGTGTAAAAAGATCATTAAAAGCCTGAAAAAGCCAGAGGGCTCAAGGACTCTCTTTTACCCATCTCCGGGTTAGGTGGCCCTTACATTGAAGCACACATCACCACACACTTACTCTCTCACCACATCAACCATAAACTGGATTGTCTCCCCAACTTTAAGTGAGCACACATAGGAGCAGAAGAAATGTCTTATATTCTTCACTGTTGCACCACTGCTTAGCACATTGCAAGAACTTGATATTTGTTCAAATAAACAATGAACAAATAAACAAATGAATAATATCCCTAATATTTCTTCTCACAGATCTCATTAGTAAAACTTGCATTTACTTCCTCAAAGTTAGAATCGAAAAAAAAGAATAGCTTTAAACCAGCCTTGCACACACATGGACAGCAGACCTATGGGCTAATGTATTGATATTAAAAGATTGACTTAACTCATCCAACATTTGCTAGTAGTTACCGTTAACTCTGTCCATAATGAATGTGTATTATGCAGTAGCAACAGTCACCTATTCATCTGAAATAAACATTGACGTATGAAATCTGTCATTTAATATAAGCAGTATCTACCATTACCATTCTCCAAGCACTGTGTTAATTATTTGACACATATTGTCTAATTTAATATCCTCAATTAAGCTCTTAAACAGATCATATTCCCTGAGGAAGAAACCAAAAACTCAGTAAATGTAAGCTGACAACACATGATGTGAAAAATCCAGTGAGTTAACCCTCTTCTAACATAACATTAAAGAGAAAAATAAACCCAACACAAAACTTGTACTTACATTGCCATGGCAAGTTCAATTTTGCTCAATGAAACATTAAGGTTCTTAGAGAGAGAAATGTCTCTAAATTTTTAAAATAATGTATAGTCATGGAATTGGTAGCCCCATGCCAAAGGTGATGCTTAAACCTTACTGAGTTCTTTATTTGCCTGTGATCTAAATGAGTTTGAAAATGTAGCATGAAATGTTTGGCCAACAATTTTATGTCACATAGTAACCAATATTCTAAAAACAACCAGATTCCTGACAGCGAACATTAATTAGGGAGTGAGGACTTTAAATAGTCTAGCATATTAAATAGTCATAATACCTTAACACTAAGTTCACCCTCCTGAAAAAGGCTATTAGCTACTAGTTTCTTTAGCTCAAAATTCTTTCCTATTGAAGATTCTCTCATGTTCACTGTATAACTTTTTAAAAATTATTTAAATATAAAGTCTAACTGTAAAGATCCTATTGAAATAGCCTACTAGATTCCTGTCAGTAAGGACCCCAGACCCCAGTCCCTAAGCCAGCCAAAGAGACAAAGTACCCACAGGATACTACCAACCACTAGCCCCACCAATCAGAACCCATACACCAGGTGCAGTGTGTGGCAAGTAGTGTAAGCTCCTATCCAAAGCACCAAGGCTACACGAAACACCAGTGAATTCCGGTCCCACCAGAAAGGACTCTGGATCTCTGACCTTTGTGCAGGACATGGAGCAGGCCTTCATACAAGACTCCAAGGCTGTGCTAGGGAAGGATGCGCAATGGTCTATAGTGATGGAAAATGGGTGAGTGGGTGGTGGTGCACTACAGTGGTAATAACTGGTAGCAATATCCCAATATTACCTAAGTTAAAGTTAAATTATAAATAAAATCTTAAAAAAATAATTCAAGACAAAAAAAGAACATTGAAGCTAGAGAGAGGGAAGAAGCAGCAGATAACATATAAAGCAACCTTCATCAGGCTAACATAGGACTTCTCTGAAGAAAAACTGTGGCAAGGAGAGAATGGAATTATGTTATTTAAAAAATTAGAAAGATTGAACCTGCCAGCCAAGCATACTCTATCCTGAATGATTCTCCTTCAGTTATTAGAGATAAATAAAGGCCTTCTCAGATGCACACACAGTGAAGGAGTTTGCCAATTAGATTCCTATCAAACAAATACCAAAAGGAGTTCCATTCTCTGAGCCAAGAAGAGAAACACACACAAAGAACAGAAAAAAGAAATAGAACCACAAAAATTAAGGACAAAATGGAAGCAATAGACTTTCAGATATCTATAATCACTCTAAATGTAAATGCACTAAAGTCACCAATTAAAAGACACAGAGTATCTGATTGGATTAGGAAACAAACCAACTCTCTGCTGGCTCTAGGAGACATACCTTAGCTCCACAGGAAAACAGACTCAAATTAAGAGCTAGCAAAAAATCCCACAAGTGAGTGGGACCCAAAGGAAGGCAGGGACAGTCATATCAGAAAAAAATAGATTTCTAGTTAAAAAGGGTAACAAGAGAAGAGATGGACAGTGTATAATGATTAAGGGGAAAATACATCAGGAGGATATAACAATCACCGATGTATACTCACCCAAAAAAAGGAGCACCAAAAATATTAGGCAAGTACTATCAACTCAGAAAACAAACACCGAGTAAAACAAATTTGAGTAGCAGATTCAACACCCCACTCTCATGAATGAACACATCAGTGAGAAGGAAAATGAATACGGACAAATATCCTTAAACAAAGTATTAGACTATAAGGACCCAATAAACATCTATAGGGTCCAACACCCCCAAAAAAGCAGAACACACATTATTTTTAAGTGCACATGGAACATTTTCCAGGATTGATGACAGAGTGGGTCACAAGATGAATATCAGCATAATCATGAAGATTGAAATCACACCAAGCATCTTCAATAACACCATAAAAGTGTTAACTGAGGTTAAACCACAATAGGAAAGCAGGAAAATCCTCTGATAAGTGGGGACCAAAAAAACACTGCTGAAAGACTACTGAATTTAAAAACAAATAAACCTAAAAACAAAGATAATGAGTACACAACATTCCGGAACTTATGGGACACAACAAAAGTCATAACTACAAGGGAAGTATAACAATGTAGGACCATATCAAGAAATAAGAAAGATCACATTCCCACCAGCAGTGTAGAAGAGTTCCTTTTTCTCCACATCCTTTCCAGCATTTGTTGTTGCCTGTATTTTTAATGTGTGCCATCCTCACAGGTGTGAGTTGGTATCTCATAGTGGTTTTGATTTGCATTTCCTTGATTATAAGTGATGTTGAGCATTTTTTCTTGTATCTGTTGGCCATTTGCTTTTCTTCTTTGGAGAAGTGCCTTTTGAGCTCTTCTGCCCATTTTTTGACTGGGTTATTCGCTTTGTTTTTGTTGAGTTGTGTGAGTTCCTTGTAAATTTTTGTTATCAGTCTTTTATCAGATGTTCTGTGTGCAAAAATCTTTTCCCAGTTGGTAGGGTGTCTGTTAGTTTTGGTTAATGTCTCTTTTGCTGTACAGAAGCTTTTTATTTTGGTTCATTGCGGCACTATTCACAATAGCAAAGGTATGGGAGCAACCCAGATGTCCAAAAATAGATGATTGGATCAAGAAGATGTGGTACATATACACAGTGGAATACTATTCATCATGGAAAGAAGATAAACACATGCAATTTGCAGCGACATGGATGGAATTAGAGGGAATCATACTCAGTGAAATAAGCCAGAAAGAAAAAGAAAA